>QANX01000552.1:4602-54344 GCA_003254975.1 Ochetophila trinervis
AAAATAGCAAAAATTACAAAACTGCCATTATAATCCGAAAATAGCTAAATTACGAAACTGCCATTATCATCTGAAAATAGCTAACTTACGAAACTGCCGTTATCATCCGAAAAATAGCTAAAATTACGAAATTGCCATTCTAAGTTGTTTATTTTTAAAATGATGCCGTTTCATCTCCGCAACTCTCGAGCATCATTACGACTTTCATCCCTTGCTTGGACAACATGCTTAAATCATCATTAGGCCTCGAAAAAGTGTTCAAATCATTTGGAAACTTGAATCGATCTTCATCCATAATTCTTTTCACAAGTCCAAGCATTCCCTCTTTGATCTTCCTAGCTCGAGAACGCATCACTGGTCCACTTGGCAACGTAATGTCCTTATCACGAACATCCATTCTAGAAGAGCGCTCGATGCCCACATCATCTCCCCTTGAATGGTGGTATTTGCATCTTTATGGAGCTTATGTTGTTGTCCCTCCTTTCTCTTGGCTCATGTCTCCTAGCCCTTGGTTCCTCCCTCATTAGACGTCTCCTCATTGAATGATTTGAGACTTCATCATCCTTGGAAACTGATAGTTCTATATCTCTAGTCTGCGAACCATCTATCCTTGGGTTATTTGTGGCGGTCATAGAGACTTCATTTACCTTATCATTTAACTCATCCATCTTCATGTTTAACCTCCGCAATTCTCTTGTGAAGGCTTTGTATAAGAGCTTCATGTCCAGTGTCATCTCCTTTTCGTGCTCTTCCTCGGAATGAGTGGCTTCTTTTCCTTATCTTCTTGACATCTTAGTTTTTACAAGACAAGATTAGTAAAAAACAGAAAATTCCTTACTTCTCTCCCTCACGTGTTTCACTCTTTTTAATGGTAACTACGCTCGTGTTTCACACAATTTTGGCTTTTACTCTCAATGTGCTCACCACTCAAGCCTTTTCCCACTCACAATCTCCAGAATCAAGTTGCACTTTAGAGTTAAACACAACAAATCAAAGCAAAAAAAACAATTATCACAATCTCAAAACCTAACCAACGAAAGAAAGTAGATCAAAAGAAAAGCAAAAATAAGAATTAGAGTAATGGAAAGCAAATATTACCCTAAGTAATAAAAGAAAAAGAAAATAAAACAAAATTCGGATTTTTTTTTTTTCGGAATGCCTTGTGGACAGACCTGCCCAGGTGTGACCCAAGGTGCAACCCCAGGCGCCTGTAGTGCGTTTAGGTTTTTATTTTTTTTTCTTTCACTAAAAAATACCCAAATCAACAAGATAAAAAAAAAACGCACGGATCAAACACAACTTTTTTTTTTTTTAGGAATCAAAGTATTATGAACGAAGAACACAAAGAAATTGAAAACAAAGATAGATAGGTACTTATCTCAACCAATGCTCTGATACCAATTGATGCGGAACCCCAAGATTAAAGAATCTAAAATCCCAAACACATAAGAAATATTGAACAGTAATTGGAAACAAGAACTCGCCCTACCAAACCCTTAGATAATTTGTATCTGAAAACGTGGATTAGAAGGCTAGTGAAAGAGAAGAATAATCGCCACAAAGTATTCTTTGATAAGAGAATTCAACTCCTAATGCAACAAGAAGAAGAAATTGATTCCTCACATTGCAAGAACACTCCTGGGAGCAATATGAAAATTAATTCTCTCAATTGATTAAAAACTCAAATCTGTCTTACAAAGGAATTGATCCCCCTTTATATAAGGACTAGGTTAGATCAAGAATCAATCTAAACCATTAAATATTAAGAAAGTAATCCTAAGGTTGAAAACTAACCCTAAAAACGAAAATAGCAAAAATTACAAAACTGTCATTATAATCCGAAAATAGCTAAATTACAAAACTGCCATTATCATTCGAAAATAGCTAAATTACGAAACTACTATTATCATCTGAAAATAGCTAAAATTACAAAACTGCCATTCTAAGTTGTTTATTTTTAAAATGATGTCGTTTCGTCTCCGCAACTCTCGAGCATCATTACGACTTTCATGCCTTGCTTGAACAACATGCTTAAATCATCATTAGGCCTCGGAAAGGTGTTCAAATCATTTGGAAACTTGAATCGATCTTCATCCATAATTATTTTCACAAGTCCAAACATTCCCTCTTTGATCTTCTTAGCTCGAGAACGCGTCACTGGTCCACTTGGCAACGTAATGTCCTTATCACGAACATCCGTACTAGAAGAGCGCTCGATGCCCACATCATCAATAATCTCATACGAGGTTAAGATTGGCGAGTGCACAGTTCGATCGGCGATTCAACACAAACATCCCATTAATAAAACAACTAAAGCCTGAGTTGCAATCTCATTAAAGATCCTTTCAACATAAAACTTCCCAGGAGAACTGCGATCTTTTTCAAGATCTTCTAAAAAACATCAAGAATATTTGATGAACTCAACATTCGAGAAAAAATTGGGAACTTTTGATTGGCAAATTACGTGTCAAACATACATTAAATCAAAATTAATGATCAAGCGGCGCCTCAATAACATGCCCCTCGAAGCCTTAGTTCAATTTGAGCGATTAAGCCTAAATTCATGTTTGAGCACAAAAACTCAGAAAACAAATCAAGTATTCTAAAAGTCTCATTGAAAATTGAGTACTTAAGCCTTGATGATAAGTTAAGCTCCAAAGCCTCAATAACAAATCGAGCAATCAAGCCTTAATTTTATTTGAGCATCCAAGCCTAAGATACAATTTTTGAAGGCATTACATAAGCCTTGATTTTGACCAATGCTATTGAGAAACAATCCCATAATGATCCCTTCAATGCTTCACAATAAACCTCAATATCAGATAAAGTACTAAGTTGAGCAGCGATCCCATAACGATCTCCTTATCAGCCTCATTAACACATAAGCCTCGGTGATAAATCTGAGCACTCAACTGTCAATGACATGTCAAGCATCAAATATCAAAGTGAGCACACAATCCTCAATATCAAATTGAGCATAGAGCTTCAACCTTAAAATTGAGAAAATAAACTCTCGCTAAGCCTTAATGCCAAGCAGTCGCCATGTTAAGGGTGAACATTTTGCAGAGATATATCTTGCAAAGAAAAATAAAGAAATAAGAGAGAAATAAAGATAGAAGAAAAAATGGTGAACATTTTCTCCATGTTAAGGGTAGAAGAGAAATTTCCAGGTAAATGTAGAACAGAAAATTAATTTTTAATTATTAAGGTCAAAAGTCTTCACACGACCATGCAGTGGCCCAGTGGGCATATATAAGAAAATACCCAAAATAATAATAATTAAACCAGGAAAAAAGGAAAAGAAATTAGAGCGAGTACGATTTCTGTTTACGCAAATCGAGTAAAACTAATAATGCTAAAATAAGAGAGAGAGAGAGTTTCAATTTTCTTTCTACGCACGTTCACAAATTACTCGAAAACCAGAGGAAAAAAAAAACACGAAAAAGAAAAAAACAATAAACAAAGACGAAGAAAAACGAACGCCCCCATTCATATAACTATCATAACCATCATCGTTCTTATTTTTCCAGTTCCCCAAAGATCCACACCGCTCTCCAATCTCGATCTCTCCGCCCATCTTGATTTCAAAATTCACTTTTCAGAAACAAAGGAAACTGATTCTGCTTCTCCTCTTCCAGATACATCCGGATCCCGCTCCCCCTTTTATTTCTTAAAACGCATTTTCTTTTAAAAGAAAAATTAATTCATATTTCGATATTTTTAGTAATTTTGTTTTTACAAAATGAGTACCGGTGATCTTCTCAGCATCGAGCCTCTGGAGCTCAAGTTTCCCTGTGAGTGTATATATAGAAGCGGTCTCGATTCTGTTGCGGATCTCACTATTTGAATTTTTTAGGGTTTGGGTTGCTTTTTTTTGTTGCCGTTGTTTCAGTTTTGATTGTTTTTGTTTTCGTTGTTTTGTTTAGTCGAATTGAAGAAGCAGATCTCATGTTCGCTTCAGTTATCTAATAAGACAGATAATTATGTGGCTTTCAAGGTAATCCTTCTTTATTTTTATGCGATTTCATTTTATTTTTCCAACAAATTTTTGTAAATAAATTCAATGCTTTGGTTGACTGCTCAGAAAAGTTTGGGAAACGGAAATGGAAAATGCTAATCTGGGTTATGAAAGTTAGGGAAGCATAGCTTATGTTTTCTTCCCCCCCCCCCCNCCCCCCCCCCCCCTCATTTTTTATTTTTTTCCCTTGCTTAGGCTTTGTTTCAGATTAAAATAAGATATTGCATGCAACCGAATTTGAAATGTAAGATTCAAATCTTGAACTGGGATTAAGGAGTAAATTTTATTTATGTTTCTCATTTAGAGTAAAAATAAAACGTGGATCGTGCATGCTTTTGGTGATAACGTTATATTGATCATCTTCAGGTAAAAACTACGAATCCTAAAAAGTATTGTGTTCGGCCCAACACTGGAATTGTCTTACCTCGGTCAACATGTGATGTGATAGGTGCTTCTCATCATTTTCATGCCGTCCTTCTTAGTTTTATTTTAATTTTTCCGTTTTATAAATATTTGTTATGGTTTAGTGACCATGCAAGCACAAAAAGATGCTCCAACTGACACGCAATGCAAGGACAAGTTTCTCCTTCAGAGTGTAAAAGCCAATGATGGTGCAACCGCTAAGGATATTAATGCTGAAATGGTAATTGTGCTACAGAATGATATGAGTTTTGCTTGTAAAAGTTTGTGTAAAACTGTAATTTATATAAGGATTTGGTTTGTGTAGTTCAATAAGGAGGCAGGGCATGTAGTTGAGGAGTGCAAATTGAGAGTGCTTTATGTTTCTCCACCTCAACCACCTTCTCCAGTTCCCGAAGGGTCAGAAGAAGGGTCTTCACCAAGGGGTTCTGTTTCAGAAAATGGAAATGTCAGTGGAGTTGAGTTTGCTAATGTGAGTACTCAAATTATTTGGATTTTCTTAGATGAATCACAATCTTCATTTATAGAAACATATTGATTTACATGTAGTTTGATGGTGATTGCAGGCTTCCAGAGCATTGTCTGACAGGCTTGATCTTCAGGACAAATCTGCTGAGGTAAAAACAGAAAGTTAAAAAAGAAAAAAAAACAAAGAAGTGTGCACTTGTATTGATTTCTGCTTGGCGTTAAAAGTTTTACACTCATATGTGCACTTATGTTTGTTAGCTTATCTTTAATTGCTCTCTCTCTCTCTCTCTCGCATGAGTATTTTTCTTCCATCTTCAATTTTTATTATGACATCTAATCTAATAGCGATATACTTTTAATTGCAAGATATATCAATTTACTTGTCTTAACGAGTAGTTTCAATTAGAGAATAAATAAATAAATTAATTAACTTGATTAATGTCATGTGCATAGTCGTAATTGTTTTTTCTTTTTGTCGATAAGATAACTAAGAAATTTATAGCTTTCTTGAAATGAAGATGCTACATGAAACCCACACAAACCAATGTTGATGGTTTGCACAACTTTTGTAATTTGTCTTGAATTTCTGAAAAATCCTTTTCTTTGAGGTATATATTTGATATTCTGTTGGAATCAAACTATTATTCAGTATTTATCGTTGTAGCCTTTTAATTTTAGTTTCATTTTTTCTTTTTCTAACATGCAAAAATAATCTCAGCGGTATTGATTTTCCCTCGAATTGTTAGTAGCTTACTAATGATATAATTGCAAATGCTTTTTAGACAGACCTTGGGGGATTTAAAAAGCTCTTGGTAGAAAATTCAATTGGTCTGAAAAGTAGAAATTTTGTTTTGTTGAGTTAACTAGTAATGATAGACATTCAATGAGTAATATTAATGCTGCTGATATTTTGGGTTTTCTTGATTTGTACAGTTGTAGTTGTTGTTTCTCTAGGCTATGTGCTGATATGTCGTCTTGTTAAGCTCCACTAAGTATCAATCTTTAAGCCTTCTATAGTGCCATAAATATTAGCAAAAAATGCTTTTATCACCTTTCTAATCTTTTATTGTTATTTTTGTTTATCAATGGAGATAGTATAAAAGGCCATTTCGTTTGTGTGTGTGTGTGTCAACATGCTCAAACCTTGCCCAGTATATAAATTGATAATCATTTTAATGGATTTTGTTGTACTTGAATCTGAGATTTGTTTCTTGAAATTTTCAATAAATTGTTTTATGCTCATTAATATATCTGTGAATATGTCTTTATTTTGTAACTTGAAGCATTTCCATTTATACCAATTTTTTAAAAGGCATTTGAGGTGGTATGAGGATGCCTCGAGGCTATAGCTTCAGCCCCTATTTGCGAGGCTTGCCTTGGACGGGTGAGGTGTACGTCTCCAGGCCTAATGCCTTGAGCCAGTTGAGGTGTACGCCTCATCATATAGCCTAAAGTTTAGATTTTATAAGGGTTACTTTAGGGGATTTTGGTACATGTTGCTGGGTTTGTGTTTCAATCCTCTTAGAGGATACGACTAAAAACACCAAAACGAAAGAAAGAGAAGGTGTTGAGAGTATTCTTTCTTTCTTTCTATTTTACACGAGGTGATGATGTTGACAGTATTTGATAGGAGGAGAACTAAAGAAGGGGAAAAAGAATATAAACTAGACAAACAAGAACTAAGATTGACAACTAACTCAATTTATTAATATGAACTTATGTTTTCATTACTATTTTTGTTACTTTCTAATATTTCTTTCGAAAAATTGAGGCTTACGCCTCGCTTCAGTTAGGCAAAAACGCCTCAAGTACGAGCACTAGGATTGACAACTAACTCAATTTATTAATATGAACTTGTGTTTTCATTACTATTTTTGTTACTTTCTAATATTTCTTTTGAAATATTGAGGCTTACGCCTCAGTCTGCTTCGAGGCTTACGCCTTGCTTCAGTTAGGCAAAAAAGCCTCTATTACGTCTTAAGACTTTTAAAACATTGATTTATACTAAGAGAAAAAAAAATAATAGGTTGGGATCTTAGCTCATCATGGGTGAAGCTGTCATTTGAATAGAGTTTTAAAATGTATCCTCAATGTTTAATCGTCTCACAATCTCACCTGCTATCATTTTGTATTGGAGCTTATTAGATACTTATGTGAAAGCTTATTATAGACTCTACTTTTTGGTTTGTAGTGTTTATTCTTGCCTTATGATTGCCTTGTAAATTGACTTGTTTTCCTATGTAAGCATGTATTGACTACACTTTGTTGCCAGAAAACTGAGGGTTGAAACTCTGCCCTTAATTGAAAAGATTTTCAATTTACGATATCAGGAGTTTTTGGCCAAAGTTAATTCTAATCTTGAAGCATTTTGTATGTCGAAAATGACACAATATAGGCCTATTCTAGGAATTGATATCTGATTCAGCTTAGGCATGATGACACCACTTCCTTTTTCCATTCCCAAGTCTAACTGTACCTTTACTCTTCATTCATAGCTCCATTCCCACTGGTATGGTGCTATATTATCTAGAGGTTAAACAAGCAATCTGGATCCTTTTGTTGATTATATTGTTTTTGCAGCATTTAGGTAGATAGTTTGTCATCTGTATCAGTCTCCACATTGTTGCTTCAGTTGTATAGGTATCCTGTATGTAATGTTTGATATGCTTGCTTTAGTTGGTGTACCACTTACTTCTAGCTTATTTAGTCTTGACCATACTTGGTATAATGCAGGCAAAAGCTCTTATTTCAAGATTAACTGATGAAAAGAACAATGCACTTCAACAACATAATAAGCTTCGTCAAGAACTGGTAGGCTCTAAAATACAACTTTGCACTTGTGGGTTTTATTTAGTGGTTAGAAGGATAAGGTTGCTGGAGTCAGCTATTTGTTCTTTCTATCAATTTGTATTTTGTAGACTGAGTTTACTGGTTTATCATATAACCTTAGCTTAAATGATTAAACTGTACTCCTTTTGGGTTTACAAGGCATTAAAGTTGTGAAGTTACATAATGTAGGATCTCCTCCTGAGGCGTGAAGGCAACAAAAGTCGTGGTGGTGGTGGTAGTATTTCTTTTCTGTTTGTCATCATTGTTGGCTTACTTGGCATAATTTTGGGGTATCTCATGAAGAGGACATAAGCGTCCTTTTGCTATATATCTTGTCATAATGTTTCTTTCTTAATTCTGTTTTTGTCCCCTATCATTGAAGAATGATGATAGAAGGAGAAGAATGGAATTAGGAGGGACTGGTTCTTTTTGTTATTAGTTAGCTTTGTGAAACAGACAATTTAGGTGGGGTTCAGTCTGTAGTTGCTGGACTTTGAAGTAGCGCTTGGTAACTCATGGTTTCTGTAACATTCATTCTTTTTGTAACTTAAAAAGATGATCTTCCTTTCGCTTCTATGTGGTTTAAAAAGGGAGATTCTGGTAACTCTGGTGACTCAATAATTTTATACATTCAGTGTGCTGAAAATTAGTTGCTTGTTTTCACAATATTTTTGGTTCTAGTTGTTTTGTTGGTTTGTTTCCTGTAGTTTATTGGAATTAAACCAAAGGAAATGAACTTTGCATATCCATGTCAGTTTTAAGGATTTAAAATTGTAAAAGATATTAATGTATAGTTCCTTATTTAGGAGATCGCATTATAATTTATAGGTTAACTTAATCTAATTAACTAAAGTTATTGGTACAGATTTATTGTTTCCATTTGATTTTGCATTACTAGTCATCTTGGACGCTATAGTATCTAAGCGGAAAAAATTAAAGAAGCTTAGGTATCATGGGAAATCTATATCTTCTATTTTATTTATTTTTCTTCCAACTAGTGATGTAATATTATTTTTTATTTATTTATTTTGATAAAGTAGTAAAGAGTTGAAATAAATTAAGCAAATAAAGAATAACAGTTTTTTAATATAAGGTTGGATCCTATCATTGATCAAATAAGAAAAATAAGACGGAAGATCTCCAACTGAATTATGGTTATTGGATATGGAAATTTAGAAATATTAATCATCTCATTACTCATATAGGATCTACATAATTCGCAACACTTTTATGTCTGAGTTTTACTATTTGCTATCATTGCTAATGTATTATCAATAGTTAGTGATAAATAAGATTTTATTTATCTTTAAGAAGTACTGGAATTTGGGAAGTGCTGGATTTTTTTCATTTCTTTGATAGAGTTAACATATTTACTGTAGTTTGTTCTTTCTTGTTTCCTTAACTAAAGAGCGAGGTGACATCCTCACGTTATATTTGGATTTATGAGGGAATTTTGTTGTTTATTGTTTATTTTATTTATTATTATATATTTATATATATAGTAATAATATAATAGGCTATTTAGCTTATTTTATTATACCCAATAATAATGTGACACAAGAATTTTGTTATTTGTCACCACTAATGATCAATCAGTGGTGATGATTAACAATGAGACCAAAATTTATAAGCTAAATTTTAATTGATAATAATTAATTTTATTTATATTTTAGATTTCCAATAAATGTAAAAATTATCATATATAAGGTGTTATATTGCTAATATATTAAAGTGGGTTTAAATGAGAGTAAAAGTGATAGAATGAGTCTTTGTAAGATAAACATGCTATATAATTGGTTAGATTTGCATCTCAAATTAAAAATGCTGTGATTAGGAGTCCATAGAAGCCTACAATAGTGTAGTATACTATAGTAAAACTCTATGTGTGTGTATATATAGTCTCTCATAAGAGAATCTCTGATTTATTTAAAATGTGGTAAATTTTTATTTGTTGCATTATCAATTATTATTTGAATTCAAATCTAAAAATCTAGTTGGGATATGGCAATTCTTAGAATTTACCACGTAAGAATTCATGATTTAATAAAGTTAGAGATTCCTTACCATAGAAAAAATATATATATATATATATATATATATATCCACACACACATATTTTGGATGGTGTAAAGGTAAAGAACTTGCAGGTACATGCGTTTAGAAAACTTTGCAATTTCCTAATATATTACCCGAGTGTAATTTTGTTGGTTGTCATTTTAGTTTGGGGTAGAACTTTCTTATCTAATTTTGTTGATCATTACAAATGATAGTATGAGAGGGCTAAAAGTTACCTCGTTGTTAGGAAAGCAATTTGAAAAAGAGCTCGTAACTCAATACTAAGCTATCTTCCACTTGTATATTATACGTTATTACATGGCAAAGAAGAAAAATCTCTTCTTTGGGAAGAAAAAAAGGTAGGTAGATGTAGATACCATATGACAGGACAAATCTATATCTATATATTTTGATCGGTTCTTCAGGTCGAGAAATTTTAGAATCTTGGTCTGGAGATGGCCAAGCATTGGATCACAGTGTTCCTAAACTAGCTCAAGAATCAACTTGTGAATGGCACTTCGAAGTGCCTCTCATGTGGAACTTCCACTGGTTCTTGAGCCAAACTGTGTTTTTTGCACTTGACTGGGTTGACAGTTGATTGGAAGAGAACTTCAATTTGCACAGCTAGCAGGTGGGTATCGTGTCTATCTTGTGTGACAACACTATAGAGGTTTTGCTCTCAATCAGCTTTTTCAACTACAATGCAGGGCGAAAAGTTAGCTTTGAGAATTCAAAGTACTTCTTCGAGTAAGCTCGTGATTTATAAATAAGAAAAGGGATTCACCAGTTGTAGCCGGAAATAGACGTTGCAAACATTGATCGGTTGCTTGTACTACTAGATTATATTAGTCCTTTTGCCGGTTCAGAATTGGATGATATTGCAAATGTCTAAAGCACTATCTTATTTGTTAAAAAAATAATAAAGTAAATTTACAAAGAAATAATAACCAAATAAATTGTTCTTTCTTTCAACCCAAGAATAAATGGAAGGTTAATTACATTCTTGGTACTCCAGCTACGTTGAGTCTTACAAGTTGGTATCATTTTTTTTTTTTTGGCATTTTAGTAATCCAAACTGGCCAAAGTATTGTATAGATTAGTACTTATGCCCATTTCAATCAGAAGTACACATTAAAACTAACATGTCGCATATGGGCCAATTTCCTAAGAGAATTGGCTCAATGGAACACTAAGACGGAAGCAAATAAGCCCACAAATTACTTGGCTGAAGAGAAAGAGAGCCACATTGATGTGGGCATTGAGCGCTCTTCTAGCATGAATGTTCGTGATAAGGACATTACATTGCCAAGTGGACCAGTGACACGTTCTCGAGCTAAGAAGATCAAAGACGGAATGCTTAGACTTGTGAAAAGAATTATGGATGAAGATCGATTCAAGTTTCCAAATGATTTGAACACTTTTCCGAGGCCTAATGATGATTTAAGCATGTTGTCCAAGCAAGGGATGAAAGTCATAATGATGCTCGAGAGTTGAGGAGACGAAACAGCGTCATTTTAAAAATAAACAACTTAGAATGGCAATTTCGTAATTTTAGCTATTTTCGGATTATAATGGCAGTTTCGTAATTTAGCTATTTTCGGATTATAATGGCAGTTTCGTAATTTAGTTATTTTCGGATTATAATGGCAGTTTTGTAATTTTTGCTATTTTCGTTTTTAGGGTTAGTTTTCAACCTTAGGATTACTTTCTTAATATTTAATGGTTTAGATTGATTCTTGATCTAACCCTAGTCCTTATATAAAGGGGAATCAATTCTTTTGTAAGACAGATTTGAGTTCTTAATCAATTGAGAGAATTAATTTTGCTATTGCTCACAGGAGTGTTCTTGCAAGGTGAGGA
The DNA here is from genome assembly GCA_003254975.1 of Ochetophila trinervis. Taxonomy (NCBI): domain Eukaryota; kingdom Viridiplantae; phylum Streptophyta; class Magnoliopsida; order Rosales; family Rhamnaceae; genus Ochetophila; species Ochetophila trinervis. The sequence continues at coordinate 16,253 of QANX01000552.1, forward strand.
ATCAATTTCTTCTTCTTGTTGCATAATTACGAAATTGTCATTCTAAGTTTATTTTTAAAATGACGCCGTTTCGTCTCCGCAACTCTTGAGCATCATTACGACTTTCATCCCTTGCTTGGACAACATGCTTAAATCATCATTAGGCCTCGGAAAAGTGTTCAAATCATTTGGAAACTTGAATCGATCTTCATCCATAATTCTTTTCACAAGTCCAAGCATTCCGTCTTTGATCTTCTTAGCTCGAGAACGTGTCACTGGTCCACTTGGCCATGTAATGTCCTTATCACGAACATCCATGCTAGAAGAGCGCTCAATGCCCGCATCATTCCCTTCCTCTTCACTGGTTTACTAGGTAAGATGTTGTCATCATCTTTTTCTCCAATGCTAGAATATGACTCTATGATGCTCGCATTATTCCCTTCCTCTTCAAAAAGATTCGTCCTCGAATCTGAATCCTTATCGAAAGCAAAAATATCATAAACATTGAAAATAGTGGACTCATTGTACTCACCCTGAAGGGCAATTTTGTATGCGTTGTCCTTTACTCTTTCAAGCACTTGAAAAGGTCCATTGCCTCTAGCATCCAACTTAGACTTCCTAAGGTCGAAAGACCTTTTCTTCCTTAAATATACCCAAACCCAATCTCCTGGTTTGAATATCCTCCACGTGTCATCCCATAAAACTTTCCCAAAGGGACCCAAAAATTTCACATCCCTATCATATTTAATAGTTCTAGGCACTCCATGCAATTTTGATTTCTCATCAAAGTCCTGCAATAAAGAGACGAAAACACTAGGCAAATCGGGGTTAAGGTTAGTTTCACAAAGCAAAACTTCTCGAAACCTCACTAATAATACTGATTTATTGCCTAAGAATGCATTACTGACTTCTCTCTCTTTTGCATTAAAACTCTTTTTCTTTTCACTCATCTCACTTTTTTCTATTGCACTTTCCTCTTTATTTTTCTTACTAATGCAACCACTCACCATTGGGCCTTTATTTATAATATTTTCACTTTTGGCCTCTTTACACTCAATTTTTTTATTTGTCTCACTTCCCAAATCCCCATATGAACTATTGGATAATTTCAATTGTTCAAAATACACCTCCATTGGAGATAAAGGTGCAAGTGTGACTTTCTTTTCATTATGCTCATGTCTCCAAGCTCTTGGTTCCTCCCTCCTTGGACGTCTCTTCATGGACTGATTTGAGACTTCATCATCCTCGGAACTCGATGACTCTATATATCTAGTTCGCGACCCATCTTTCTTTGGGTTATTTGTGGCGGTCAAAAAGACTTCACTTACCTTATCATTTAGCTTATTCATCTTCTTGTTCAACCTCCGAAATTCTCTTTTGAAGGCTTTGTAAAAAAGCATCATATCCGGTGTCATCTCTTTTTCGAGCTCTTCCTCATAATGAGCTTCTTTTCCTTTTCTTGTTGACATCTTAGTTTCTACAAGACAAGATTAGTAAAACGAAAATCCTTACTTCTCTCCCTCACGTGTTTCACTCTTTTTAATGGTAACTACGCTCGTGTTTCACACAATTTTGGCTTTTACCCTCAATGTGCTCACCACTCAAGCCTTTTATCACTCACAATCTCCAGAATCAAGTTGCACTTTAGAGTTAAACACAACAAATCAAAGCAAGAAAAACAATTATCACAATCTCAAAACCTAACTAAAGAAAGAAAGTAGATCAAAAGAAAAGCAAAAAAAAAATTAAGAATTAGAGTAATGGAAAGCAAATATTACCGTAAGCAAAAAATAAAAAGAAAATAAAACAAAATTCAGATTTTTTTTTATTTATTTATTTTTTTTCTTTTGGGAGTCAAAGTATTATGAACGAAGAACACAAAGAAATTGAAAACAATGCTCTGATACCAATTGATGCGGAACCCCAAGATTAAAGAATCTGAAACCCCAAACATACAAGAAATATTGAACAGTAATTGGAAACAAGAACCCTGACAGGACCCGACCCGCTTGGGTCCTGCCTGCGTGACTTAATGTTGCCACTAAGCCACAAGCAGTCGTGAAAGTCCGCTAAACCATTATTCAAAAAAAAAGTAAAAACCAACAGACCGAAAGGTTTCTCTACTGCCGGAAATTTAATTAAAAATTTCGGCAGCATTTCGACTGTTTTCTAACACTCCCCAAAAGTAAAAGCTACAGACCTGCAAGGAAAACCAGTCCTAAACCATATTTATTCTACCAGCACGCAATCCCCACACGAATAACCACAATTCAGTAATTAATTCAACACTCGCAATACAATATATCTGTTATATTTTTCCCGTAGCTGGACTCAGTATGAAAACTGAGCTGCCTACATACCCTTCTTTAAAGGGATCAAGCTACCTGTAGTTCCGAGTGCATATTTACGCTAATTATGCCGCATCTGATGCAATTACTATTCAACAGTCAACTTGACAAACATACGTTCTAACTCACTAACCACATCAATACTCAAAATTCCATTATAAACTCAAACCAAAATTCCCTTAACAATTAATTACAGCTCATAGCAAAACAATTATGTAACATATTCCTATATTCACGGTACAGCAATTTATTTACCATTCCCAGAGCAATAATCACAAATAATATTTCCGTAACCGTCATTAACAACCACGAACTTCAATCAAATAATCAAAATCCTAAATTCTGGATAACCAATTCACTCCACGGTAATTACCAACACACAAATACGCACACATTTATATCATCAGTCATCAACAATTCCTATTTAACAATTGTTAACAACCCGCTCACCACCGGGTAAATTCCGATATTTATCTATAATATGCAAATTATATATCGAAACGAAGCTCGTAAAATTTAGAACGCAACCGTGAACTTACCTCATCCATCCGCCGCCGGTGGTGGCTGGAAAACGGCCAAGAAGTGGAGGCCGAGCACTCCTAATTCGCACCGCTTATACGAGCGGGATTTAGGACCAACGGGTGTCGGAATCGGACTCGGAGGGTCCAAAAGAGAGGAAAGGAACAGATTTCATAGCCGAAAACCGCCGGGATCCGGCGGCCGGAGGAGAATCGGCCCCGCCGGATCCTTCGTCGATTCCGGCGATCCATGGCGTATCACGGCCAGCCGACAGTGGGGAAAGGAAGAGGAGGTCCCGGCGAACCTTTCCTGGGCAGTGGGTCGGCTTGACCCCGCCGGAAACCGGTGAATCGCAAACTTTCCGCTGACTGGCTTTCTCATAATTTCCGGCGATCTGGGCAAGAATCCGGCGAACCACCGGTGTCAACAGGAGAAGGAGGTCGGCGGCTTCATTTCCCAGCTAAAACTCAGGTCCAAACTGGCCGGAAAACGGCCATTTTCGGCGGCGACAGTGACCGAGGGGGGGGCTGCGTTCGTGTGGCGTGCGTGCGGGCGTGTGTCTCTTCCTTCCAGACCCTTCTGGATAAAACATATAAAGGCAGGGGCAAAATAGTAATTTTTTCCCTACCACAGCAAATTACCAAAATGCCCTTCATGTTATTTCAGCAATAACTTCTCGGTCTTAACTCGAAATTGAGTGTACTACTAGTCAGGCCGGAAAACGGCCATTTCCGGCGGCGACAGTGACCGAGGGGAGGGCTGCGTTCGTGTGGCGTGCGTGCGGGCGTGTGTCTCTTCCTTCCAGACCCTTCTGGATAAAACATATAAAGGCAGGGGCAAAATAGTAATTTTTGCCCTACCACAGCAAATTACCAAAATGCCCTTCATGTTATTTCAGCAATAACTTCTCGGTCTTAACTCGAAATTGAGCGTACTACTAGTCTACGAACTCGTATCGACTAGCTCTACGCAACGGTACCTTAGTCAAAGCCAAAATATGACAACATAAAAAGTCAACCATGGGCCCACTCACGGTCAAACTGGTCACACTTGGTCAACTTTGATATTTCTAATATTTTCCCTGGGACGGGGTGTTACAAACCCGCCCTACCAAACCTTTAGATAACTTGTATCTAAAAACGTGGATTAGAAGGCTAAGAAAAGAGAAGAATAATAACCACAAAGTATTTCTACTTTGATAAGATAATTCAACTCCTAATGCAACAAGAAGAAGAAATTGATTCCTCACCTTACAAGAACACTCCTGGGAGCAATAGAAAAATTAATTCTATCAATTGATTAAGAACTCAAATCTGTCTTACAAAAGAATTGATTCCCCTTTATATAAGGACTAGGGTTAGATCAAGAATCAATCTAAACCATTAAATATTAAGAAAGTAATCCTAAGGTTGAAAACTAACCCTAAAAACGAAAAATAGCAAAAATTACAAAACTGCCATTATAATCCAAAAATAACTAAATTACGAAACTGCCATTATAATCCAAAAATAGCTAAATTACGAAACTGCCATTATAATCCAAAAATAGCTAAAATTATGAAATTGCCATTCTAAGTTGTTTAGTTTTAAAATGACGCCGTTTCGTCTCCGCAACTCTCGAGCATCATTACGACTTTCATCTCTTGCTTGTACAACATGCTTAAATCATCATTACGCCTCGGAAAAGTGTTCAAATCATTTGGAAACTTAAATCGATCTTCATCCATAATTCTTTTTAGTAGTCCAAGCATTCCGTCTTTAATCTTCTTAACTTGAGAACACATCACTGGTTTACTAGGTAAGATGTCATTTGAAAGAAGCCAGAGCCAAAACTATATTTGAACACACAAGAAACAACTTGAATGCTTAAAGAATTGATAAAACTCAAGAGAAATATTATTGCTCTCAAAGTTTAAGACTAATCACTCTTTATAAAATTGTGTATCGAATGAAGGGGGGGCTATATATATTGAACCTTGGGGACCTAATTCTCAGTTGCCATTCTAAGTTGTTTATTTTTAAAATGACGCTGTTTCGTCTCCGCAACTCTCGAGCATCATTACGACTTTCATCCCTTGCTTGGACAACATGCTTAAATCATCATTAGGCCTCGGAAAAGTGTTCAAATCATTTGGAAACTTGAATCGATCTTCATTCATAATTCTTTTCACAAGTCCAAGCATTCCGTCTTTGATCTTCTTAGCTCGAGAACGTGTCACTGGTCTACTTGGCAATGTAATGTCCTTATCACGAACATCCATACTAGAAAAGCGCTCAATGCCCACATCACTAAAATTAATGGTGAAGATTAAAGCTTTCAAGATTACAAAAATACCCTGAAACAAATCAGCTTGTTGTACGAATCTCAGAATTTGAATCTGACCACATTTTCCAAATTGTGGGACCCTTAGAAATCTTATGCACGGGTGAATCTTTAGAGAATCTTCATATAATCTTTTTGGAATCTTTTAGAATCTTTATCTGTTTAAGCCCAAATTTTACCTCATACTATTTTCAATGCCAAATAATCCATTTTTGAGGTTGTTTTCACCAAATTCAACATAAATAAATTATTATCCATAACAATGAGGCTAAAACCAACAAATAATAATATCATAAAGTGACATAAAATCATAAGTATTTTAGGCCTAACATCTATAATGCAAACGTGTGGCATCAATGATTTGAATAAAAGGAATTGGTGTTAAGGAAAATGTCCCAGAATATGCAACAGTTGAGCATAAGGAAGCTATGCCCGATCTGGGAAGGACCTTACACCTTCAAGAAGTTTGTCATTTCAAGGACATACCATATGGAATGGATAGATGGACAGAAAATGCCAAGAAGCTGGCATGCAATTCATTTGAGAAAATACTACCATTAAAAATTTTGATTCAAAAAATTCGGATATCAAAATTTTGTCTTCTTTTAGCCTTAGTGCATGCTTGATTTAGTTTATTTCAAGACAAATATTTGTTGTATATGCTGATAATTTTTTCTACGTATGCTAATAGACCAACAAGGGACTTTATTTTGCATGTCTTTTCTCTTCATTTTGAAGCAAAGTCTTGGATGACATATAAAGGGGATTGAGTTGAATACTCTCATTTTCAAACTATCCTTTTTAAAACATCAATATTCTTAAAGTATGATTTTTCACCCCAAAATGACATCCTAGGATCTCTTCCACAACCATGTTATTTGAACTTGTATTTCAAGACTATTTGAATAAATAAATAAACTGATTTACTCCAAACTAGGTTTTTGAATTGTATGTAAAGCTGAAAATTAATCAAGCTCAGGCCCAAAATACTTAAGTGGGAAATGTACCAAACCTAGACTCTAAAGCCTCTACTAAGGAAATGTATCGGACCTAGACTTCGAAGCCTCTACTAATCCTTAAATTGTACGTAAAGCCCATTCAATCCACTTAAAAGTGTTTCCTAACAAGATACCATAGATTATTACCAAAAGAAAATACTAACATAAATAGTCAAAAGACCTACAGTCAATTGTTACTCTAATCATTGATCATGCTAATAAATATAATTGTAGAAAAATATCAATAATGTCAAGTGTAAATTAGATTACTCGATCAACTAGTAATAAAGTAATTTCTTAGATAAAACAGAATATCGATCTCACAAAAAATAATGTCTCTAATGTTAATAATAATACCAATGTTAATTGATTGCGCTTAAGATTGATCACAATTATTTTTCCAAGTATACGAATCACAACAAGTAAGAAAGTGGTCTCCAAATGAAGACGATTTTGAAGCCACAAGGATTAGTTCCTAAATACTAGAAAACTAAATGATAATGATATAAAGAAAGGAAATTGATCTTATGAAATTAAATTGCAATAGATCTAAGGAAAATAACAAGAGCAACAATGAAATAATAAAATCCAGCAATGAAGTAACAAAAACAACCTCTATATCAATAACAATAGTCACTGATTTTTACAAATATAAAGATATAGAAAGAACAAGTAAAGAAAACACAAACAAAGCTTGCAAAGCTGTGGGAATAGTGATGATGGAGGATAATTTTGCTGCTGGAAATTGATGATGAATATGATGGAAAGTTGCTTCAATGGTGGTAAAGAGCTATGTGGCAAGTGATACTATAAGGGGCAAGCTGAGCATCACGACAACCATCCATCAAGTCATTGCCTGTTAGTTTTTGGCTATGATGTAAATATGGAGGAATGGTGGCTGTTTTGATGGTGAAATCTGATGGAAGAGATGATGAAGGTTGATGAAAAATGGTGGAAAATGAAGGCTATGAGGTGACAACAATGGTGGAGATGGATAAAGATGGGTGGTGGTGATGTGAGGCTCCAAAAGAAACCATTTGATTCAAACCATAAGTCCCATAAAATTAACAAGGAAAACAAGAATAAAATTACATAGATTGAATATAGAGAACTAAAAGAAAAAAATTAAAAGATAGGTAGTTTGGCCCACTATCTAGCAAGATAGGAACCACAACTATAAAAAGTTTGACCCTTTTCTTATAGAAGAAGCAAGAACCAAAACTATATTTGAACACACAAGAAAATAACTTAAGTGATTAAAGAAGTGATAAAAGTGGATACGAAGACAGTTGCCTTTACTACCATGCTTACGGTGGTTGTGCTCAGTTTTCTTCTAAGCTTTTCCATCACTACGAAAGGTCTTTTGTATTGATGGTTAGCTGTGGGGCTAGGCAAGAAAAGAGAAAATTTAGGAAGCAAAGAATTAATAAAACTCAAGAGATTTATTATTGCTTTCAAAGTTTAAGATTAATCACTCTTCATAAAATTGTGTATCTCCTTGAATGAAGAGGGGGCTATATATATTAAACCTTGGATACCTTATTTTTTCTTTATTTTCAATGTAGGACTTTTACAAGAAGCCTTTTTGAGCCTAAGAAAAGGGTTCTACGTTTTTAACTATCCTTGCACCCCACAACTTTCCTTTTCATTAATTTCTTCTAGAAAGATCTGTAGTTAGTTTATTTTACCTTTAATAAAGCATGTGACATATCATGTGCCTCATTAAAGATAAATTAAAACCCTTGAAACTCTTGCCAACTCCAAATGATGTAGATTTTCTCGTGGAACTCTTCATGGTTGATCCTATTATTAGCTTTTTCAATTTCTTCATGCGTGGAAGCGCTTCAAATAAAACCAAGCAAAGCCGCTTTAAATTTCTTAGCCCTGCTCCTAGTAATTGGTACATTTAGGAGTTTGATTAGATCCTTCTCTATCATATCATTCTCCCTTTCCTTTTAAAGATTTGCCTTTGAATCGTCACCTACATTAAAAAATGAAAGATCACTAACGTTAAATGTTGCACTGACATTATACTCACCCAGTAAATCAATCTTGTAGGCATTGTCATTGATTCGCTCCAAAACTTGAAAGCGTCCATCACCACGTGAATGAAGTTTGGAATTCCTTCGTTCGAGAAACTGTTATTTTTGCATGTGCACCCAAACCCAATCTTCAGGTTCAAACGTCACCTTCTTGCGTCCTTTATTTGCCTTACTTTCATGTAGCTTTGTCTTCTTTTCAATTTTCTCCTTCACTTTTGCATGCAACTCCTAGACAAATTAAGCATTTTTCTTTCTGTCTAAACTAGCTCTTATCAAAAGGAAAAGGCAACATTAGTAAAAGAATGCAAAGTATGATTATATGCAATTTCAATATGTTGCATGCATTCCTCCCAATTCTTTAAGTTCTTCTGAATGACAGCACACAACAAAGTTCTATTAACAACTTCTGTTTGTCTATCGGTTTGAGGATGACAAGTAGTGAAAACAACAATTTGGTTCCTAATTTATTCCACAAAGTTTTCCAAAAGTGACTTAGAAACTTAGCATCCCTATCCAAAACAATGGTTTTAGGAATTCCATGAAATCTAACAATTTCCTTAAAGAAGAAATCTGCAACATGGGTTGCACCATCGGTTTTGCTACAAGGTATGAAATGTGAAATTTTAGAAAACATATCAGCAACAACAAATAAAGGCAAAGAAGAGTTGAGATCAAATTTTAATGAGTTTCAACCAATAATGATTAACAAAGGCTATGGAATTCACCACTAATTAATCCAATTTAATAATTATTATGCAAGAATAGAATGCAAGAGTATTTCATAATTAAACTAAGCTCAATCAATGCAAACACACTAAGAACTAGTATCTATTTCAACTAGTAGTAAACTCCTTCATTAAGACCCTAAAGTCATGCGTTTCCATTGAGTTTTTAATTAAGAGTTTTGGCTGTTGTACTAACATACGGGTGTAAAAGTGTGTACGATAATGAACTACAATACAACCTAATTCATATTGCTTGAATCATTCATAATTTAACTATAAGCCTTTAGGTCCTAGATAATTTATTGAATTATTAGAAAACACAAATACTCAAATTATCATTTAAAAACTCCAAAACAGTTATTGCATAATAAAAGTAAATCTTTATAACTAGGGCTTAATCCATAACCCTAATTATGAAGTTACAAGGCCTTGGGGACCTCTTTCACTTTTTATTTTCGATGCAGGACTCTTGCAAGACACCTTTTTTAGCATAATAAAAGGGTTTTACGTTTTTAGCTATTCCTTATAGCTACAACTTTCATTTTCTCTAACTTCTTCTAGAAAGAATTGTAATTAGTCAAATTTACCCTTAGTGAAACATGTGACATGACATGTGCCTCACTAAAAATAAATTCAAACCCTTGGATTTTCGCGTTTAATCTTAGCCACCAATCCTTGAATTTCTTTTCAAGCCGCCATTTGTCACGCCAATGACCATTTGGTCTTCTTTTGATGCCTAAAAATTAATGGTGACGATTAAAGCATCCAAGAATACAAAATTATCCTGAAACACATCAGCTTGTTGTAAGAGTCTCAGAATCAGAATCTGACCACATTTTTGAAATTGTGGGACCTTAGGAATCTTATGCACGGGTGAATCTTTGGAGAATTTTCAAATAACTTTTTTGGAATCTTCTAGAATCTTTATCCGTTTAAGTCCAAATTTTACCTTCTGCTATTTTCATGCCAAATAATCCATTTTCGAGGTTGTTTTCACTAAATTCTCCTTCTTTCAACTACATTGTAAATTCAACAAAAATAAATAATTTTCCATAAAAATGAGGTTGAAACTAACAAATAATATGATCATAAAGTAGGCATAAAATCATTAATATTTTAGGCCTAACAAATACCCTAAATTTAAGATTTTCTAGTTCCTAGCAAAGAAAGAGAAACAAAATAACCATATAAACTTCTAAAAACGAAAATAAGTACATTAATGGGGTGCCTCAAAGATTGTCTAAAATTTGAACTCAAGGGTAATTTACAAGTGATCATGTAACTTAGCACATTATCTTCCATTCAAAACATTTATTACTTTCATATTGTGTGTATGAGATCAGTTAACACATTAAATATCACAAAAACTTCTTGTGGTAAAATCAACAAGCAAGTATACGAATCGTTTTCAATGGTTTTAAGAGTAAACCAAGTATCGTGCCCATGAGAATTTTGGATTAATTATTCTAATTAACATAAATTCTAACTTGAACAACCAAAGTTAATTTTTTCGGCAAGCAATTAAATTAAAAACTAAACTACTAAAGCAACTTAAATATTAGCAAAGAAGAGTATAGAGCAAATTTTAATGAGTGAAACCAATAATGATGAACAAAGGTGGAATTCAGCATAAATTAATCCAATTTACTAATTATTATCCAAGGATAGAATGACAAGAGTATTTGAGAATTCAACCAAGCTCAATCAATGCAAACACAATAGGAACTAGTATCTATTTCAACTAGTAGTAAACTTCTTAATTAAGACCCTAAAGTCATGCGTTTCAATTAAGTTTTTGATTAAGATTCTTGGTACCTTTACTAACATGGGAAGCGTAAAAGTGTTTACTATCTAATCAACTACAATACAACCAAAATCATATTCGTTGAATCATCCATAATTTAATAGAAGACAAAATGGATTATTTGGCATTGAAAATAATAGAAGGCAAAAGTTGGACCTAAACAAATAAAGATTCCAAAAAGATTATTTGAAGATCCGTGCATAAGATTCCTAAGAGTCCCATGATTTTGAAAATGTGTTCAAATTCTAATTGTGAGACCCTTACAACAAGCTAATATGTTTCAGGGTATTTTTGTAATCTTGGAAGCTTTCATACTCACCATTAATTTTAGAGCATCAAATAGAAGATCCAATGGTCATTGTTGTGACAAGTGGAGGCTTGGGAAAACATTCAAGAATTAATGACGAAGATTAAATAAGAAGATCAAACGGTTTTAATTTATCTTTAATAAGGTACATGTCATGTCACATGTTTCATTAAGGGTAAATTAGACTAATTACAATTCTTGAATGAAAGTTGTGCGGAGCAAGATTAACTAAAAATGTAGAACCATTTTATTAGACTAAAAAAAGTGTCTCGCAACAGTCCAACATTGAAAATAAAGGGAGAAAAAAGTCCTCAAGGGGCTTATATATATATAGCCCCTCTTCATACAATTATACACACATTTTAGAGACAATTTTAAAGAGCTTTTGAGAGATTTTTTTAGGTGAGTTTTAGGAAGATCAAGAGAGTAGGGTGGAGACAACTTTGGTGGAGTGACACAACCATTGTCTTCATTGTTTCTATTCAATTCCCTTGGCTCCTTATTGGTGTGATTGAAAGCTTGAAAAACGGTTCACTTCATCAAACTCGCAGCTTCATTCTTTTCTTCTACTCTTTCTTTATTTTTCTTATTTTCTTACTTTCAATCATATCTTTTGAATTAATGATGATGTTTTCTTTTACAATTATGAACTAACTTCATAATTAGGGTTATGGATTTAGCCCTAGTGATGCAGAACCCCAAGCTTAAAGAAACTGTAATCCCAATACACAAGATGATATGGAACAAACTGACAGGACCCACCCCGGAAATCCCTCCAGATTAACCGGAGAGGCCCCGCCTGAGGAAGGGTTGGAATAGCAACTAAGGCTGCACGGCTTGTGACAGGACTCGCCCCGGAAATCCCTCCAGATTAACCGGAGAGGCCCCGCCTGAGGAAGATTCCACCAGAACCCTTCGGGGCAGCCGATAGAATCCTCATCCGAAAAGGAGTTAAATAAACAATAAAATAATAAATAGGACAAAAAAAGTTGATAAGATATGCATTGCAACAAACAACTAGCCGTACTGAAATAAATAACATAACAGATTAGGGAGAATGTGGGAATGACAGAATCACTAAGTGAGATAACAAAATATAAATGATACAAATCCAACAATAAACAGAATAAAGAGAACATGATTTAATACATAAGAAGAAGTAGTAGCGGAAGTCGAGTGCGAATGCGATGCTGACGGTAGCTCACGAGGACCTGCAGCTATGACCTAGGGAACGAAGTTAAAAACACAAAACGTGAGATATAAAATCTCAGTGAGTGCTCCTAGATAACTACAAAATACAAGTTCAACAGTTAAAATCCTTTACACTCAAACCTCACATCACTCAGTTGAAAGGTTCCCAGTTTTGAAAATCATTTCGCAAAACCCTTGGTTTAATCCCCAAAATCATTAAATCATTATAAAACAGTTTGTGGGGCGAAAACGTAATTTAAAACGATCATTGAAAACACGAATCAATCTCTAAAACCATAAATATAATCTCAACAAGAAACATTAAATTTATTCGTAAATCATGTTTGATTAAAATGGCAAATAGAACATTTGTTAAATCCAACACCAGTCTAAAACCAAATACCATGGCTCCAACCCACAAATTCAAAATCATCAATTTAAAATCAGCAATCAACAAATATAAAACCCAACCAGTACCACAACATAGTATCGTGCCATGTGACCCTCAGGCGGGGGGAGGGGAGTAAACTCATCACAACGAACCGGCGTCCCAAATCCATTATGGCAGGATCCTCATCATCTCTCTCCCGATACGTGTCTGCAGCAGAGGATGGCATAATACATATAGCGCGCATAATAATACATCTCAATCAACATCTCGATACCGTGTGGTACTCCTCAAAATCATGTCTAAAATCCTCCATCATCGAATATCAACAATTTTTCAAATCCTTTTACTTTTAAACAATTTTCCAAAATCTTCTCTTTTGAAAAATTTTACGAAAAACAATCAAATATTTCGCATATCAGAAAATTGCCCCAAAATTCTTAAATTCCACAAAAGCCATAATTTTTTTTCTTTAAATCACCAATTTTCACAAAATTGTAAAATATCCAAAATATCAAAATCACCGATAACCATTTAAAACACAAATGCACATTTAGTCTTAAATCATCAATAATTTAAATCAGAATATAATAAATTTAATAAACATAATTTAAAAGCGCAAGAAATTTCAATCAAAACAAATCATATGCAGTTAAATCATAATAATATATAATCCCAAAATGATTTAGAAAATAAATGCACTCACTGGTCTGACGCGTGCTCCTGCTGGATCTCCGGTCCAGCCCTTGAACGTGCACGAACACCTAAAAATAATTTACCGAAAAATTCTTTTAATTACCAAAAATCTAACCAAAGGCTTAGAGGAGTCCTCTAAGTCTCCAACTACAAAATTAAAACACTAAATACCAAAATTGCCCTTCAATTTCAGTAATTACTAAAATGCCCTTAACGGCAAAATTCCCAAAATTTGAATTACTCCGTCTCAAGTCCGATTTCAACAAACTTTATACCGAAACAAAATTGAAGATGCAAGGAATGAGAATCTATCTTCAATTTCGGGATTCGTCGAAGCAATTGATCGGAATCGATCCCGGAAGATCGGACCTCGGCCGGGATTGTGCGTTTTCGAATCCGACCAAAATTAAATAAATTGAAGGTACAGAAAGCTTGCCCACGACTCTAGGAACGCGTTGGAATGGGTGGTGAGCACCCACTCGCCGAAAAAGGACGAGATCGGCAGCGGCGCGTGGAGGAAGACGGCGGCGACGCGTGGGCGGCGCGTGGGACGCGTGGTGTGGTCACCGGAGTCCGGCCAGCTGCAGATCTGGTCGCCGGCGCGGTCTGAGGCCAGTGGTGGTGGCTGTGTCGTGCCACTCGCCGGAGATCGGAGTAGATCGGGGTGGAAAGGTGGCTGTCGCGGTGGTTTTTTCGGAACTTCGCGGCTTTTTTTCGACGTGATACGATAGTCTCCGGAGTCAATCTTGGTACCAAAATGTAGATCGTCACACCAACTTTCCAACGGTACCAAGCACGCTCCCTAACTCCACCGGAACAGTGAGATATGGCCGGCCAAAGGTGGTGTCGCAACAGTGCACGGGCTACACGGGTTGCACGAGCTCTCGGTCTCGCTGAAATTTTCGGCGATCTAGGTCGTTTCACGGCAAACCACCGGTAGAGGGAGGAAGAGGAGGTCGCCGGCTTCGATCTAAGGGTGGTGGTTGGCCAACTCCGGCCACGGTGCGGTGGCTGTCAGCGCGGGAAAATGGCGCGGTGAAGGTGGGAGAGGGGAGGTGATCGGGTTTGGGGGGGTGTGCATGGGAATTCCAGATTTCTTAAAGATGCAGACAGGGGCATTTTCGTCTTTTGTCACTCTTAAATATCAGTTTTTTTGCCAAATTACCAAAAAGCCCTTCACACTAAAACGACCATAACTTCCTGGTCTTAACTCCGAATCAAACATACTACTAGTCTACGGACTCGTATCGACAAGCTCTACGCAACAGTACCAAAGTCAAAACCAAAATATAACCACACAAAAAAGTCAACTCTGAGCCCACTCAATGTCAAACTGGTCAAACTTGAAATTTTATTATTTTCTCAAAACGGGATGTTACAGCTTGAAGGTTCAAAAACAAGTTCGTGACACCAGGAGCCTAGATTGGTGCGAATTTTAGCGTTTAGGTGCGTTTTTGTGACTTTTTAGCCTTAGGTTTTAATATAAATATGTTTTATGATTGTTGTAAAGAGGGCAGACGTTTTTAGAGCAAAAACAACAAAAAGAGAGAGATTTCCAACAATTATGAGTAGCTAAATATTTCTCTTGGGTAGGAGTATCATTCAATACTAAATTACAAGGTGTGAGACTTGGTTTATAAGTTTTAATTCAAATTTAATTATTCAATTTGTGTTCTTCCAATTTATTTGTTTATTATTCAATTCTCTTTTGATTATAATTTGGATCCGTTATAATTATTTGTGGATTGAGTATTTGCTAATTAGAGTTCAATCGTATTGAATGTTCTATGTTTAGTAGCACTTTAATTTTGATAATTGCATGCTAAACTTTTGTTAATTTCTTAGGAGAACACAAGATAGATTTAAGTTTTACAACGTTTGTAGAACTTGTTTATTGTTGGGTGATCTTGTTCTTAATGCTTTTCTAAATTGATTTAGGTCACATTGATTCTAGATATTTCAGAACGAGGATTAGCTTATGATCGTATCTAAATCAATTAATTATTTGAGATTTAGAATAAAATTGGCCTTGCTATTTTGTTTAACCCATCATTGAATAATTATTGAGAATATATTTGTGTATGTGATAACATGTTCTTTAGTAATTGAAGATACCTTGACCCAAGATTTTCTCTACTTGTAATTTCTAATATTTTTAAATTTCTTTCTTTAATATTTGAATTTGCCAACATAAAATTGTCCTTTTGTCTTTTTAATTTTGCTTTTATTGGAATAGAAATAGTTTGATCATCAGTCTCTGTGGAATCGATATGAATTTGCTGCTACTACGGTAGTGTTTAAATTCAGTAATTAATTTTGATATTTACGACACGCATCAATATTCTTCTAAATCCTTTTGTCCGTATCTTACTTGTATTATTTGCTTAATTCTTCATATATATATGCAAAAGAACCTTTAGTATCTTGCATTACTGTTAAATATTGTATCATGAGATTACAACAACAAAGCATACTAAAATTCGAATCTTAACTTTTGAACCTGCAATGTGAAAGTTAAAGCAACTTTCTACTGTTAAATTCTCATTTTGTTTTAGATTGAACAAAGTTTTCACTAAGCCAAATATAAGATTTAAAGATTTTCGGTTGATAGGAAATGCCCGTCCTTTAAGACAATTGAAATAAAGGGTTTCTTTTAAGCTTTGATGTATAAATCTGGCAGCCAATTTACGCACACAAAAAAAGCTTAAAATTAATTAACCGAGCCATCTATATATAAGTTAGAGTAAAAGAATATATTTATTTATTTTTGAAAAAAGGAACTATAAAAGAATTTACTTGCGGTGGCACCGTCACCACCAGATACACAAAGCAAACCCTAACCCTTGAATTCTTGAACCTTCAGGTTCCAAACAATGGCGAGGAAGCGAAAGCTGGAACCGAAAACCACCTAGGCATTAGAACCCTCTAAAAAGCAACAACAACAACAACAAAAGGTTTTCGTGGAACCAAAACTTGAGAATGAACCAGAAGACAAAGAGGAGGAAGAACAAGCTTCTGGAACCTTTTAGTAAAGACCAGCTTCTTAATATGCTCATCGAAGCGGCGAAAAAGCACCGGGATGTGGCAGATAGGATCTGGAAAGTCGCCGACGAAGACCCGAATCGGCTTGGCTAGGATACAAACACAGATGCACTTGTCGCCGTGTTCAAGCAGTACGGTGATATTGAAGATTGCAAGGCCGTGTGGGATAAGGTCTCCGGGGAGTCCAAGGGCTACGGTTTCATCCTTTTCAAGACTCGCGGAAGAGCTCGCAGGGCTCTGAAGCAACCGTAGAAGAAGATAGGTAACTGTATGCTGGCTTGCCAGCTCGCCTCAGTTGGCCTAGTCCCGTAGTTCAGCTCTGCCGCATCCTCCTCCGGTGCCTCTGCGGTGGCACAGTCACAGCTGGCTTTGGAATACAGACAGAGAAAAATTTTAAGTAAGCAATGTTGGCGAATAGCTTGAACCGCAGAAGTTGTATACCATAACCAGCAGTTGACCCTCTTTGATCTCTTACACTACGCACATTGTGAGTCATGTTTGGTCTCCTACGCGACCCACAATGTGAGTCGTGTTTGGTTTCCTACGCGATGCACAATGTATGTCATCTTTGGTCTCCTCCATGCGACGTCATACCATAGCACGATGCATTTTGCCCGTCGTTATATGTGTGATTTAGCCACCTGGATATGATGTGTATGGATAAAAAAACAACGCAAAAAAACCGTCGTATTTGATTCTAATGATGACAGTTTTTGTTCGTCGTGGATTTTTGAGATTTCTTACAATAATGCTTAAGACGAAAATTTTAAACCGTCTTCTAAAGTGTTCCAAACGATATTTTATGTACTTTAGAAAAAAAATAAGTTTTTGGCGTGCTTCCTAGAAGGTACAAACATGCGTTTCACCTTTTGAAATATTGTTTTCATGATAAAGAAAAGGACAGGCTAAAACCTCTTCAATTTTTCTCATGTTTAGATTACATTACATATTTGTTCTCTTCTACTTATTCATTATTATTGTTGGTGCAAAGATTCTTTACCATGGAAAATCCACTTTATTATTATAATATAATATATATTGTAATTATTGGAGGCAATAAAGTCAGAGTGAAATTATGGAAATTAAATGTCAAACTAAAGAGTTCGAAGGATATTTGCCTACTTAAAGTTCAATATTTCAATCAAACGGATCAGAACTGTCATATTCAATCTAATTTTTTAAGGATCAATCAAATTTATTTAGATTATATAATGTATTTAAGATTTTAATATATAATCTCTTTTCTTGGAGCAAT
This sequence comes from Ochetophila trinervis, assembly GCA_003254975.1. Taxonomy (NCBI): domain Eukaryota; kingdom Viridiplantae; phylum Streptophyta; class Magnoliopsida; order Rosales; family Rhamnaceae; genus Ochetophila; species Ochetophila trinervis. The sequence goes on from QANX01000552.1 coordinate 33,869, forward strand.
GATTCGGTATTGGAATCTCCTACTTCAAAGATTAAAAAAGGGGATAAAAATGGATTTTTTGTTGTTGTCGGTTAAACAATTTCATTAGGGGTGTACGCGGATTGAGTTGACCGAGTTTTTAAAAAAAATTAACCCAATCCATAGAGTGCGGGTTTTTTAAATTATAACCCAACTCAATTTGAAAAGGTAATAAACCCAATCCAACCCAACCCATAGAGTGTGGGTTAGGTTGATCAGGTTGGTCGGGTTAATTCATCATTAATTTAATCTAAATTAATTTTTTAATAAATTAAATTTTAATTAATAACATAACTTCATTCCTCTTTATTTTACAAAAATAAATTGCATGAACTATTATAATGCAAAAAAAAACAAAGTACAAAAACTTTTTACAAAATTAAAAATATAAATTACAATCCATATCCAACTGAATTTAAAAAATAAATTGTTTTAAATTAAAACAATTAATGTCAAACTAAATTATAACAAACAATCCATAAGCAATAGAAGATAAAAAAAATAATGTCTCAAATTTTGACACCAAACAAAAAAAAAAGAGCATAATTTTTCAATACAAAATAAAAATTTTCAATTCTTCATGACCTCACAAGTTACAACTCTAAAGCTTGATTCATCCATGGCCTCCAAGATTGATCAAGTTTCAGGATCAATAACTATATTGGATGAGTTTGTCTTTAAAAGGGAAAAAAAACGAAGTATTTAAGAAACATAATATGTAACAATCACATATGTTAACAAAACATAAAGGGTTCTCCTGCTGACTTATCGCTAAACCAATCTGGGAGGCCATATTCTTCAATATACTAGCAGCTATCCATACATAAATACATATACATATATATATATATATATAGAGAGAGAGAGAGAGAGAGAGAGAGAGCAATGAATATTAATATAAATATGAGTTTAGTATGAAATGAATTGTATGATATGATTGGTGAAAAGAAAAGAGTAATTGACACTGTTATAGGCTAATTGTAATTATAACATTCACATATTGTCACTGGCAGAGCTTATAGCACATATTATTAGTCACTGGCAGAACTTATAGCACAGATTATTAGTTATTGAAATTCACTGCTGCATAAAGAGTAATAACTTATAGCACATATTGTACTTTGTCTTTCTTCATTGTTAATTAGTTTTATTTTCTATAACTAATAAATATGAAACTCCAAATGATTCTGAAAGAGGGATTTAAAATAATTTCAGTAACTAATAATTTGCTCACACAGATCTCTTACAAAATTCAATACATTAATATGAATGATCTACAATTATCATACTATTATTGTCTTTCTTGAGTTATAAAAAATGTCTTTTTTAACATATGACAAAATTAATGATATTATACATTAACATGCTCAATTGCAGAAAATCCTCAATGAACAAAACATAAAGGAAACTCATGATTACATATACAAAAACAAAACCTCAATTGCAGAAAATCCTCAATGAACAAAACATAAAAGAAAGATAAAAAAATACCAATGAACTCATGAAATCAAAGTGAAATATTAAAATAAAATTTTGAATTGAAAAAGTTATGGAGTTACCTGACTCAAGATCAACATAAAGAGCAAAACATTCATCATAAGTACGACTATCCAATGTCAATGATATTGACCTAAGCCAATTTTGAGAGCAAATCAAAGCTTCCACCATTTTGGGAGTGAAAGAGCTTCGATAAGGATCTAAAATGCGTCCTCCGGTGCTAAAAGCTGATTCAGAAGCCACTGTAGACAATGTGACAGCAAAGACATCTTGAGCAATAGAAGATAAGACTTTGTACTTTGTGGAATTCAATCTCCACCAATCTAACAAATTAAATCCCCAATTGTCGTAATCTTCTATAGGCTCTGTTAGATACTTATCAACCTCATTTTTTATTTCAGATGAGGTATTCACTCTCATTTTCTTGTACTCCAAGTATAACTCATCGTCATTATCATTACAATCTTCATAAGCTCTCAAATTGGATTCGTTAATATTATTGGAAGATTGAATACTAGTTGGTGTTTCACCATTTACACTTCTAGAATAAAATTCAAACAATCTTCCCAAAGTCTCTTTCACTCTAATAATCATTTGTCCACACTCAACACTTGAATACAATTTACCAAAGCTATACATCATGTAATCAAGTTTGAACCGGGGGTCAAGAATAGCGGCAACAAATAACAAATTGTTGATTTTATCAATCATCCCCCAATACTTGTCACATTTAACCTTCATATTTATAGCCATAGTACTCAAACTTACATTGTTTTCCAAACTAAACTTGTTCAACTGTTGCTGAATTTTACAAAATTCTCTAAAAAATAAGTGAGATGTGACTTGTAAAGACCCACTAAACTTCACAGTAATGTCATAAAAACTCTTCAAAAATTTAATAAACAATCCAGCATCATCCCAATCTTTTTCAGTAGGAGGATAGTCCTCAAAATAAGTAAGATAATATGCATCCTCTTCCTCCATTCTAGCAAAAGCTTTTTGGAATGTAATTGCACTTTCCAACATTAAATAGGTGGAATTTCACCTAGTTGCCACATCCATACATACAAACTTTTTAGACTCTATCTTTTCACTCTCAACACAAGCTTTAAACTGTGTCAACCTTGATGGGAAGATCTAACATACTTCACCGCACGACAAATGCGATCAATTGCAATATTATGCTCCTTTAATCATTCTTTCACAATCAAGTTAGTGATATGAGCACAACAACGCAAGTGGATAAACTCACCATCCAAGACACAACCATTCCAATTATTCAATTTTTTTTAATGTATGCAACGGCACTATCATTTGCCGATGCATTGTCCAAAGTAATTGTAAAAACCTTCTCAATTCGCCACTTAATCAAACTACTTTCAATTAATTTACCAATTATCTCTCCTTTATGATTAGGCACTTGACAGAAATTTAATATTCTCTTTTGCAACTTCCACTCACTATCCACAAAGTGAGCTGTGATGACCATATAATTGATGGTTTGGATCGAAGTCCATATGTCTGTGGTTCATGTGACTAACTCTTATTGAGTTGCTCTTGAATAAATTTCTCAATTTTATCTTTTCATTCAAATAAAATTGATTCACATCTCTAGCAATTGTAACTCGAGATGGTGGATCAAACTTTGGACAAACCACACCACAAAAGTCTCTAAATCCCTCTCCTTCTACAAATGTAAAAGGCAAGTCATCCCTTATTATCATCCTAGCACATGCAGCCCTAGCAGCTTCTTTATTAAATGCTACAATAACAAGATTACTACCACCACCTTCACCATCTTTTCCACTTCTAAAAGAGAGTATCTTTTGACTTGTATCTATTTTCCTATGTGGGTTTCTTTTACACTTTTTAAGACGGTTCCACAAAGTAGTAGTCCCACACGATCTACTACCACTTGCATAATCTCTAGTACAATAATTGCATTTGCACATATCAGTTCCATTAATTTTAGTAAAATGTGACCAAATCTCAGAAACTCTTACATGTTTTCTTTTACTGGATGGTGGAAGCTAGTAAGAAAGAAGTGGTGGTGGCGGCGGCATATCAGACATCGTCTCCATCTCCGATGTGTTACATGCATTTGCTTCCGGAGTACATATCATCATGATTGAATTTCAAATTCATCCATCTAAAACATTAAGTTTAAAAAAAAAACATTAAACATTAAGCAAAGCTCTGTTAGTTTCAAATATGAATTTCAATCAAAATCAGGATTGAAAATATAAACCTCCTATAGAAACAAAATCATGGTAACAGGATAGAGCTAGCTTCAATCAATAAGTTACCAGGAACAACATCCTGGTAACAGGACATGAACCACTTCCTATATAAAACTCCAAGATTCTCAATAGTTGTAATACTAAGTTAACTATGCAAATTAATTGGTGCTAACCGTGCTATGAACCACTTTCCTCTTTGTACGCACTAAATTACACAATTCCTTAATTAACTTGTTCATAAGACACCAAACAGACTGTTACCAACACTCTAGACCAGTTCCGGTCATAAACACAGGGAAGATCCGTTGATTAGCCAAAGAAAACCAAATCGCAAAAGAAGGAAAAACCCATTTCCCCAATTCCCACACCTCAAAATCCACAAAATCTGCTCACAATTCCTTCCTCCTTAACCATCATAAACAGAAAGCATGCATCAGACATAGTAAACAGAAAGCATGCATTAGATTGATATTAAACATTCAGAAAAGCCAAAACAGATTGAACTAGGAAAGCCAAAACAGATTGAACTAGCTCAATGAGGTGAGCTTTTCACCTGAAAGGGGGCAGAGCAGTCGGGGAATCTGGAGTGGCTGCGGGCTGGAGCTGGCAGAGCAGAGGGGGAGCAAGGCAGTCGAGGATCACTCGGGCTGGGGGCTGGAGCTGGCAGAGCAGAGGGAGAGCAAGGCAGTCGAGGATCACTCGGGCTGGGGGCTGGAGCTGAGAGGGGATGGAACTGGCGGAGCAGAGGAGGGGCGGGGACTCTAGCTGGAACTGACGATCTCGGGGTCTCGGGAATGGCTTGGGAGTTGGGAAAGAGGGGCGGTAGAGGGGGGCGGGGACCGGAGCTAGAACTGGTGGTCTCGGGGCCTCGGGAATGGCTTAGGAGTTGGAAGAGAGGGGCGGCAGAGGGGGGTGAGGACCGGAGCTGGAAGGGAATGGCAGTCTCGGGGTCGGCTTGGGAGTTGGGAGAGAGGGGCGGCAGCAAATTTGAGTTTAGGTATTAGGGCATATCGACAATTTTTGTTTTTTAATATGGATGCGGGTCGGGTCAGGTTTCTCGGGTTTTTTATTATCCAACCCGAAACCCAACCCGACACATGCGGGTTACAAATTATTTAACCCAACCCAACCCAACCCAAATATTCAGTTTTTTCAATGGGTTGGGTTGGGGGTATTTGTACACGCCTAGATTTCATGATCGTATCCATTTTGTAAAGGTATGCAAAAAAATCGACTAACCGATTAAAACAACCGATCAAATCCAATCCAATCCATTTGGATCGATTATTTTAGTGTAATTAGATTGGATCGGTTTTGAAAAATTACAAACCGAAGTTCGGTTCGGTTCGGAGTGTTAAAAACTGATCAAATCCAAACCAACTATTTTTATTTTTTTATTTTTTACAAAACATATGGCAATTAGTTTAATATTATTGATATGTAGGCTTTGTTATATTAGTTTAAATTTGGAGTTTGATTACTGTATTATTGTATTAGTGTAGTAATTTTGTTTTGTTTTTTTTTAGTTTAATATGTTTATTTGTCCTGTTATTTTTTTAATCATTTATGTGTTAGGTTTTGAAAAAATATATAAGTTTTTATGGATTACTTAGTGGGAACTTTATGTGTTAGGTTTTGAAAAAAATATAATTTTTTTATGGATTACTTAGTGGAAACTTTATGTGTCAAGTTTTGAAAAAAAAAAAACATAATTTTTTAAACAAAATTTAAGCACAACAAATTTTTGATACAAAAAATAGCTCAAATGTTAAATATTTAAAGTAAAAAAAAAGCTCAAAAATTAAATAAAAGTTGAAGCAAATAGATTGACTAATCCGACTAATTGGATTGGATTAGATTGGATTTAATGTATAGATTGAATCGGATTGGATTGAAAAAAAAAACGATCACTAATTAGATCGAATTAAGTATTTTCAAAATAAGTCGGATACTAACCAATGCACACCTTTATTATTTTGGATTGAATTAATTAAATGAATGTAAATCCATTATAAACTATATAAAAAAAAAACAATATTTCAACCAACAACAATTAGATTAATTATTGTAATAAAAAAACAATTTGATTAATTATTAAATTGGACCGTACATGCCATCGAATTAGGTGAGAGCAAAGTAAGAATTATAGTGAGATATTTGTAACTGTACATGTTGGTTCAGAGAATTATTTGAATATCCAATCCTTTTCCAATTAATTTCCACTTGTTCCAAACGCCCATTTTCTCAAAATTCCACAACAAAATCACATTAGTGAGTGAAAGCTTTGTAATATCCTAAATTTTTAGTTAATTTTAAAAATTTATTCCTAAGATATAAAATAAAAAAGTAAAAATAGCAAGTCTCCTGTAATTATATAAAAATTTCAGTTCTATACTTAGTTTTGTAATAAAATTGTATTATATACTTAAAAAAAGAAAAAAAAAAAAAAAAAAAAAAAAAAAGGTGAATTTTTTTTCTGTTTGCCCCTTTTTTGGGTCCTTTTGTAAACAAAAGAAATATTTGACACGCAAATATAGGAGTTGGAAGTGTTTATTAAGCAGCTAGATAGGGCATTAAATTCCATGTGCAAGCAGAGCATAGAGAGAAACAGAGATATGGAGGAAGAAAACAGAGTGATAGTTCATGGAGCTTGGGGAAGCTTATAACACTTATATGGTAGAATTGGCACTGAAACTGAAGGGAATTCCTTACGAATATATGTGGTAGAAGATTTGGTGAACAAAAAGCCCTTTGCTTCTGAAATACAATCCGGTTCATAAGAAAGTGCCTTTTTAGGTACACAATGGAAAACCAATTGCTGTATCACTTGTAATCGTTGAATATCCATGAAAATTGGACTGAAAATGGTCCTAAACTCCTCCCTCAAGATCCATACAAGAGAGCCCAAGTTCGCTTTTGGGTTCACTTTGTCCAGAAAGAGGTGACCACAGCTAAATCCATGCCCAAGTTTGTTATTTTATTATTTATTAATTTTTGTACTTTTCTCTAAATTCTGATATTTTTTCCTTTTTTTCTCTCTCAAAATTAATTTGTAGCGTTTTATAAATTTATAACATATTTTAATATAATTTTAAAGGATACTTGTTGACAGATGCATATGCATATTAGGTTAACGATAATCAGTACTAATACCCTTTAAGGTCACCACATCCTAATTTTATAGAGTTTTATTTATTTATTACAAGCGATTGCTAACAACCAGTTGAACATATATGACGATTTGATATATATATATATATATATATATATATATATGTATATGTATTAATCTTTTATTTATTTTTTAATACTTAAACTCTAATATAAATAAGTGAACTCTTTAACAGTAGTCAGCTAAATAGTTTGTAAATTTTATTGATATTTTATTATCAGGTGTGACAAATAATATTTTTCAACTTTACAAAGCTAAAAAAGATTGTAATGTTAATTTTCAATTATAAAATCTTCAATGGTAATAAGATTGTTTAGAACGGTAGAACTCTGTTTATAATTTTTTTTCCCAATGATTATTAATTGTCTCTTTATTTTAATCTCTTTTCATTTGTTTAATTAAAAAATTTACATCTATATATATATATATATATATATATATATGAGAAGTGAAACATAATTAAATTGTCATGTTGTGTCCTATTGATGATGATCACCACTATGTAATAATATTTTTTTAAAAAAAATGAATAAAATGCTTTCCCACATATTTTATTGCAACATTAATTACCAAACCAAGCTAATAGAACCTTTTGTAGTTTTTGCATTTGTTTATTTATCTAATATGCTCTAAATCAAGAGGTTAATATATACAAAAAATAATATGAATTTTTTTTCAAGATAACAAAAGAATATTATTGAACCCCTTTTTCTTTTTTGGTAGTATGTTATTAAACCCTATTGTTCATTGGAACTGCAGTTGTTTGAGGCCTTGTACTCAACATTCAAAACAGATGGAGAAGCACAAGAGAAATTCATCAAGGAAATACATGAAAAGTTGCATGTACTTGAAGAGGGAATGAACAAATTTATCCCAGAATGCACTTCTTATTCCTTTTACTTTTTTGGCCCTTCAGTTGACCAACAAAAAAAGGGATTCTTAGACATTGTTATATGTTGTCTATTGGGTATTTTTAAGGCTCTTGAACAAGTACTTGGCATAAAGTTTATAGATTTGAAAAATACTCCACTATTATATTCATGAGTAACAGCTCTAATTGATCTACCTTTGCGGAAAGAGACAGTCCCTCATGAAAAATTGGGCTATTTCTCCAATTCATAGGACAGAACCACCTTAAATCTTCTAATGTATAAGCATATACAATTGTTTATAATAGTTATATATATTTCCATTTTTGCTTTCTATATCATAAATTTTTTCATGTTTCACTTTTTTTTCTTTTTCAAGGTTCCAAATAAGCAGCAAAGATTGATTACCACTGAAAATGTGGATTGTGAAAAAAAAATGTACTACATGTGCAATATATATTGTGTTTTCAAGAAATTATTCTCTAATAATAATATTTTAAATGAATGTTAAACTAATGTGATTTGGACATTGTAAAAGGTTGATATTAATTTCTAAAAGCTCTGTTAAACATTGAAATTTTTTTTAAATGCCAAATTTTTCTTAAAAGTTTTTTTGCTTTTGTTTTAAAAAATAAAAGTTAATAAAATATATAATTAATTAAAAATCATAAATAGCTTTTAAGAATATTATTACTGCCAAAAAATAATTTTAGAATTGACTTTGTATATACAATATTAATTTATATGCCATCTATAAAATAAACTACTGAAAATGCTCTAAAAAAAGTTTACTGGTTTAAATAGGTTGGACCTACTAAATAATTACTTGAGGAATTAAGTATAGCTCGTTCTTCTGATTAGGGTCTTGTAAACTTTAATAAGGCAATTAATAATTGTTCATACTAATTACCATGTTAATTAATTGTTGGGGTGGGGTTCACCTACCGGGCCAAAAAAAAAGGGGGTTCTTACCATAGCTTCTTGTGGTTTGAGTTTTTTTTTTTAAATGTATTTATTCAATAAAAAAGACTTAATCTAATTATAAGAAATACGACTTTTTACATAAGAAATATACCACATAGGCTAAAAAAAGACATAAAGAGTATAATATATATATATATATATATATATATATATAGATAAATTTCATAATTAGTACTTTTTGGCTGTTTTATAGTTACGACGTCATTTATCAGCTTTTAGATTGCTTCAATAGCTGATTTAAAAATATATTTGAGGTTTAAATAAACTAAAAATGGTTCACTCTACTTTTTTAGAGTTTTAGTATTTTATAAAACTCATATAGTCCACCAATATTTTATAAAATTTCAGCTTTTGAAACAATTTAAAAGCTGATAAGTGATATTTTGACTATAAAGAAGTATTTATATATATAATCTTTTTAATTAATAATATTTTATAAAATAATATTAATTAATGTACATTATAAAATATTTTATTTAATTTTTGTTTCTTTCCTTTGAATGTCATTTATAATAAGGGTTATCATTTGTTATGTTAAAACTTGGATATTTAAATTAACATGTTTTGATATTATTTAGAATTTCATTTTCATCTCTGTTATAAATAGTAATAAAACTTGATTAACTCTGTTTTTTTGACTTGTTTCAAAAAACAAATTGATTAGATAAGTAATTTTTTTTTGGTAATTAATTGATTAGATAAGTTGAAATTTAAACATGCTGCTAACTTACCATCTTTTATTCAAGAAAAACTTCTATATGTAACTATTATATAGATGATATCATTGAACAAGTAACAATATATTTATGATCCACATATTTTAATTTATCGCCATGTAATATTGTGCATGATTATATGTTATTGAATTACATTACACATGATGATTGACAAATGATATCGCATAACCATTACATATAATAATATTTGGCCATGAATCCCACTGCAATTATTTTAATAAATGATAGACATATGAAAAGTGAGAAAAAAAATGGTGATTATATAGTTTAGGGGTTTCTTTAGAGTTAAAAACTATGTAACTAGAAATATAAACCAGAAACATAAAACGACATTGGACCGAAAAAGAAAAGGAAATCAGTAACAAGACACATCATTTTACATGGTTCAACATAGTAAACTGTGTCTACATTCACGGTGCTCTGGTAATGGAGCCTATGCTATAATCTCAGATAAATCGAAAAGAATATAAACTAAGAACGTTCTACACACAGTAGAACTTCAAGAGTCTTCTACAAACACACACATAAAGATTTACACTTAGTAAATCACTCAAAATTCTCACACATAAGAAGAACAAAGGAAGAGGACGAAAAGAAAACATAGAGATTCTTTCACTACTCTCTCTCTCTAGAAAACCCTAAAATTACACGATATGAAACGTCACAGCAGTGAAGACGCATATAACTGAAACAGTGCACGGCAACATCCAAGGGTCACCACGTGGAGTAATCTCAGATGCCTCAGAAAATCAACAGACTCCAAGTGAAATGCACCATATCAATAAAGGAATACAAAACATCAACACTGTTAATTATGTAACAGTAGTAATTAAGAGTAATAACAACAATTATAAAAGAGAGTAATAATAACAGCTGTAATTCAGGATTAATAATTAACAAATCTCTACCTAATCCTGAATTACTAAGAACTTCTCCAGAAATTATATCATAAACTCATCACCATCATCGCACAAATAATAAAACAGAAAATAATCAGTTAGCTCCAATTTGGAGCAACCTTTTGCAAGTGTTAAATTTGCTAACATGAAGTAACTTGGTTTCCATATCAGCTGGATTAAATTCAGTAGTAATCTTATCGAGACCAAACACATGATTAGAAATCAGATCTCTAATAATTTTTTTAGATCTTTCGTGAAATACAGGATTTTGCATAAATGAATAGCACTTTGACTATCTAAAAATAACATTACCTCATGAGTCAAAACTTTTAATTCTTTTAACAAACCTTTTAACCATACAACCTCTTTAGCTGCCTCAGTAGCAAGCTATATACTCAGCCTCTGTAGTAGACAAAGCTACTACAAATTGAAGGTGTGACTTTCAGCTTATACCGCTACCACACAAAGTGAACATATAAGAAGAAACTAATTTTTAATTGTCTCTATCTCCTACAAAATGAGAATCCATAAAACCAAGCAATTCAACACCAGCATTATTCTTTTTATATACTTAAGAAGCCATTTCATAGCTTCCCAATGACCTATTCCAGCATTGAACATAAAATGACTTAAAACACTAATACATAGCATAGAATACATAACATAACCATTAGCATTAGAGTAAAGAACAGAAAGCATGTCCTCATTCTCAAACTCAGTAACAGGACACTGATCACAAGATAACTTAAAATGACCACCCAGAGGAACATTAACAGGTTTAGAATTTTCTATAGAAAATTTAGATACAACATTTTTCAATTAAGAAGATTGAGAAAGTTTCATGGTAAAATTAGATATGTTTGTTTCTATGTTAATACCCAAAATTTTCTTAGCATAGCTTAAATCTTTCATATCAAATTCAGATTTTAATAATTCCTTAACACCTTGAATAATAGAAATATTAGGACTAGTTAATATCATATCATCCACATACATAAGTAAATAAACAGTTTTATTAGTTATCAAATCTTTAAAATATAAACAAGTATCAACTTGACTTCTCATAAAACCAGATTTAATAACAAAAGAATCAAAATATTTATACCACTGTCTTGGAGACTGTTTCAGGCCATAGAGAGACTTTTTCAATAAACATACCAACTCAATACCTTTCTCCTTAACTTCAAACCCCTATGGCTGTCTCATATGAATGACTTCATCTAAATCCCCATGTAAAAAAGTTGTCTTAACATCCATTTGTTCTAACTCCCAATCAAACTAAGTAACTAGAGCAAAAACAGTTCTAATAGTAGTGTATTTGACTACAAGAGAGAAAATCTCATTGTAGTCAATACCTTCAACCTGAGTGGAGCCTTTGGCAACTAACCTAGCCTTAAACCTAATAGGTTCAATACTAGACACACCCTTTTTAATTTTGTATATCCACTTACACTCAACTACTCTATGATTGCTAAAAGGCTTCACAAACTTTCAGGTTCTATTTAAATGAAGGGACTTCATCTCTTCTATCATGCTTCTTTTCAATTCCTAGAGTGTTTAGACTTAATAGCTTCTATATAATTCTTAGGCTCATATTCAAAAAGATCTAATAAAGTAACTAAAGCAAAGGCTATATAATCATTAATAGCTAGCGTCTTATTAGGAATTATCTTCCTCTTAGCTCTATCTTTAGTAAAAAGATACCCAGTAGTAACAACTTTCTTAGAATTAGGACTAGAAACCCTTTCACTCTCTAAACAGCTTTCGGGTTCACTCTGTAAACTTAACTTAGTATTTTCTCCTAACTCAGTTGACTCAGAACTGACTTCAGTACTCTCATAGGGTTTATTTAAGTTATCATCCACCTCAAAAAATAACTCTAGCTCTCTAATTTAGTTGTGTTAGAGTTATATTTTATTAGCTTGTGGTGGGAATATAAAGTTGTACTGTAGACAAATTAAGGCAAGGAATGAAGTAGGATAGGTATTAGAGTATCTTATGTATATATATGTGTGTATATATAGAGAGAGAGATGCCTAACCTATCATTAATTGTATGCCAAATGTATGTATGTATGTATGTATGTATGTATGTATGTATGTATGTATGTATGTATGTATGTATGTATGTATGTATAGCTTTGTACTTCAAAAATTCATAGGATAATTCAATATATTTATACCTCTTTTTGGATTAGACTGATAGAGAAGACCAAAAAAATTAAAAGAAAACTAATTAAAGAACTTAACCACGATAAAGATGACTATCATTCTGGTGTTGACTTCTATTTGATTGTCAAAATCAGAACCGTATAAATTGTAAAGAGATCTTTTTGGGAATTCAAAAGAACATATTTAATTAAAGAGCTCCGTGTAAATTATAAAAAAAAAATACCCAAAAATAAAAACTAATTAAATAACTTAATCATGATAAAGACTACTAACTAAGAAAAGGTTAGACCGAGAGAGAAGAACAAAATCAGATTAATTTGTTCATTGTATAAGTATAAAAGGACAACTAAAAACATATTTCATTTTACATAATACATATAAAAAGACAGCTAAATTTTGACTTTAGATTTGGAGCGGTGGGAATATATATACAGTCAAGCTACTATCAAATATATCTGACATTTGTTATGCTTATATATAAAAATTAATAGCTATGATTAAATCATATATAAAAGAATAAGTGACTCAGATTTTAAAAATACATGATGACTTATTTATTTACTTATTTTTTTATATATGATTTAATCATAATTATTGATTTTTATACCTGAACATAACAAATATTATGTATACCTAATAATAACTTACCATATATATATAGAGAGAGGCCTAACCTATCCGTATTAGAGTTGTATTTCGAACACACTTAATTGAGTTGCTTGCTCCACGAGTAATAAAATTGAGTTTTTATTATCATTATTTTTATGGAAAAAGAAAAGAATGATGATTGAAGTAAAATTAAAATTAAAACATTGATTTCTATATTGATAATTATTCATTAGTATCAAGATATATTAATTAGATTAATTTATAAAAAATTTAAAGCCGTAGGAGAGGAAATATATCCGTTTAGACTTAGAAAGAGTATATGATAGTTTAAAATTAGGGTTAATTCCACCTATACTCCCGGATATTTGGCGATATTACAACCTGCCCCTTTAGGTTTTGAAAATTCCAATCACCTCCCCTGCCGTTAACAATTATCTGTTAAAGTTAACTGAAAATGATAAAATCATAGAAATTGACTTAAATACCCCCAAAGTAACTGTTGCAATAAAAAAAAACATTAATTTTAAACCCGAATATTAATGACATTTTTAGAAAAAAGAAGAGAGAAACATGCTTTTTTTTTTTTTACATATATCAATTTTAAATATCCATTTATTTATACAATGATTGTGTTCTTTTTGTTTTTTTGTTCAACCCCCAAAAAAAATATATAAATAATGATTATTGGATTTGGCATCGTTCCTGCTTATGCAACCCCTCCCATTTATTCATAGAAAAAAAAAATAAAAACATCACCCACAATTTATTCGACAAATATCCCATTGACCAAGTCAAAGGTGCATGTGACCTTTTGCCAATTTGGAAGTCTACGCACGCTCTTGTTGTAATCCGCCGTACGTGTTCATTTCTCCTACCAACTACGAAATAATAGCAAATAAACGGGTGTAAAGAAAAAAAAAAATTTCAGACGACAGGTCCACCGGAGCAACCCCAACATTTGCCGGCAAAAGTAAAAAAAGGTGTGGGAAGCAAATCTACTCAAGAATATTTGCATTTTGATATTGTAGAAAACATAAATTTCTTCCACGCTTTTTCTCTCTTTTAATATAATTCAATTTTCTCCTTTGTTTTTATCCGCCTGATTTTTTCAATCTTTCGGTTTCCTTCTTATCTGGGTTTTCTTCTTTATTCCTTTTTCACTTAAAAAAACAAAAAAGAAAAAAATTATAATATTTATTTTCTCTGTTGGTATATAGTTTTTACTGCCTCCGGCAATTTGTTGAACAAAAAATATGTTCATTATTTGTATATATTTTTTTGGGGGTTGAACAAAAAAACAAAAAGAACAGTCATTGTATAAATAAATGGATATTTAAAATTGATATGTGTAAAAAAAAAGCATGTTTTTCTCTTCTTCTTTCTAAAAATGTCATTAATATTCGGGTTTAAAATTAATGTTTTTTTTATTACAACAGTTACTTTGGGGGTATTTAAGTCAATTTGCATAATTTTATCATTTTCAGTTAACTTTAACAGACAATTGTTAACGGCAGGGGAGGTGATTGAAATTTTCAAATCTAAAGCGGCGGGTTGTAATATTACNAAAGCGGCAGGTTGTAATATTACTAAATATCCGGGAGTATAAGTGGAATTAACCCTTAAAATTATTATTATTTGTCAGTGACTATCGATTTATTTGACAATTTAAGAGGTTTTCTAACAGGGTTTACTTTCCTAAATCAAGACTTTAATATTCAGCGTAAAAATAATGGTAACCATTTAATCTACAATTATATTTTTCACCTATATAAGTGCTATTATTTTATTAGTTAAAATATTATTATAATTTAGATATGAATAAGTATAATTAAAAATAAATCAATATATTATATAGTTGATAAATAAAATTATAGACTAAGTGATATATTTTGCATTATTTTTCACCTAAATAAAGCTAATTAGCAATTCTTATGTCAGGGATTCCACTTATAATCATTACCAATTACAACTAGCCAAAAAAAATAATTTAACACTTTGTTTATTTTTTTCCAGTAGATAGGTGCTCAGGTTCGCCGCCGTTAATTTCTGTGGGAAAATTAGTTAATTTTATCCGATTCGATTGGTTTGAGGGGCTAAGGTTGAAGACTTTAGCTCAGTGGAGTATATCTTTTAAAGTGCATAATTATTTTTTTACCTTTTAAATTTAAACTTTATTTATTTTTAAAAAGGGTATCAATGTATTTTACTTGTATATGTTTAAAGTGGTTGGAAGATATTTTTGTCAAGAGATGTGATAACTTAACAGACGGCGAGTAGTTTGCAATTTCTCAAACTTTAACAGATGGATTCTAACTGTAGGGAGGGATTTGCAATTTCTCAAACTTCAGAAAACGAGTTCTAATTAACCGAAACTTCAAAGAATTAATTGGAATTAATCCGTTTTTTAATTGAGTAATATCATTTTGTATATTATGACATAAGGTTAAAATTGGTCTTACTATATACATTATAATATCTTAGTGTCGACATATGATTAGATTTAAAGAAAGTTCTTGACAATTTCAAACATTTCAGACATGCTCAAAAGTGAAAAAGGAGAAGCATGTGAATTCTGGTTATCTTGATGTACCAAAACTAGTTCAAGAGTCATATTTAGTTTAGTTAAATGTGAGTAGGCTGCACTACTAGAAAATATGGTAAAAAACGATGGTGAAAAATCGACGTTTTAAGTGTTTACACGACGGACACAAAATCATCGTCTAATGAGGCGTCGTCGATAGTTATAAAACATCGATGACGGTTCAAAACAGACGTCTAAAATATTATACGACAGACAATACCGTCGTCTAAAACAACACCGAAACCACGTGGCGCCACGCGGCAAATACATCGATGACCGTCCATGCAAGGAACCGTCGTCTATATATGTGTATTATAGACGATGGATCCTTGTATTGACTGTCGTCGATATTAAATATATATTTTAATATATTATCCACGTTGGTGCCACGTGTCTTTAGAGTCTTATCAACAACGGTTCCTTCAGGTTGTAACACCCCGTCCCGGGAAAAGATTAAAAAATTCTCAAATTTGACCAAGTTTGACCGTAAGTGGGCCTGGGGTTGACTTTTTCTGTGGTTTTAGTTTTGTTTTGACTATGGTACCATTTCGTAGATCTAGTCGATACGAGTTCGTAGACTAGTAGCACGCTTGATTCTGAGCTAAGACCGAGAAGTTATGGTTAAAATAGTGTGAGGGGCATTTTGGTTATTTTGCAAGGCTAACATTTAAAGAGTGAAATGACCAAATTGCCCTCACCTCATCTTAAAATTTCCAGAAAACTCTAGAAATGCAGCCTTCTCCCCCCCGATGGACTCCCATGCACAGCAACCTCCACCGACCATCGATTCTCCTTCGCCGGCAACGGCTGTTTTCCGGCCAGATCAGGCCGAAAATTACTTGGGTTGTGGATCCGGCAGTCCTCTCTCCTCAATAATACCAGTGGTTCACCGTGGAGTAGCCCCGATCGCTGGGAATCGATATAAAGCCGGTTGGCTTCTGTAGCACGATTGCCGGATTCCGGCGAGAAATCGGCCAACCCACCACCAGGAAAAGATTCGCCAGGTTGCCCTCCACCTTTCCCCTCCAAGTCGCGGTCGTGAAACCCCCGTGAATCGCCAAAAAACTCGAAGAAGCCGGCGGACAAGTTTCTCCTCCGGTCGCCGGATCCCGGCGGTTTCCGGTTGCGGGGCCGATCCCTTTCGCCTCTTTTGGGACCCCCTGAGTCTGCTTCCGACACCCGTTCGTCCTAAATCTCGCTTGTGTAAGAGGTGCGAATTAGGAGTGCTCGGCCGCCACTTTCTGGCCATTTTCCGGCCACCACCGACGGCGGTTGGACGAGGTAAGTCCACGGTTGTATCCTACTATGCTCCAGCTTTGTTTTGATATATAATTCGCGTATTATAAGTGAGTATTGGAATTAACCGGTCTTGAGCAGTGTTGTAAATAACAGTCAAAATAGGAATTACGGATGATTGGTGATATAGATACGTGTGTAGTTGTGTTTTGGTGTTTGCTGTAGAATGAATTGAGATGCTGAGATTTTAGGATTGATTGTGTGATTGAATTTCTTAATTATTGATAACGGTTTCAGAATATATTATATAATCGAAATTACCATGGTTGTGAACAGTTCTGTGAACTAAATACGTATGTGTTACAACCAATTTGTGTGCTAATCGCTATGTTGAATGTATGTGTGGATTTGATTATATGAATTGTTATGGAGACTGTGGATGGTGAGGCGAATGGTGATGTGGAGATAAAGGATCGTGATGATGGTTACATTTATGCCACGATGCCTTAGGGTGAAGGATCGTGATGACTGGTTGTTCTATTATGTGAAGTTAGAATTGTTAATGAATAATGTGTGATAATTATATATTATGCTATTTCTCTAGAGTAAATGCATCATATATGGGTATAGATGATAACTGCTTGGGCGAGGAATTTTGCCGCCAAGCTATGTATATTATTATTTGTTAAATGTATTTGAAAAGCATTGAGGGAATTAAAAGTGTTTATGATATGTTAAGTGAGGAACGTGTGCTGAGTTTATTGATGTGATGGGCAGTAGCATGTTTGGTGTAAATATGCTTTAAAGAACTACAGGTAGCTTGATCCCTAGCAAAAAGAGTATGTAGGCAGCTCAGTCTTCATACTGAGTCCAGCTACGAATTATATAATTTTTGCATTAGTTTGACTGAGATATGTGTGCTGGTAGTTGGAATTTGTATGGGAATGTTTTCTTTTCAGGAATTGCAACTATTTGTATTTGGGGATGTTGTTAAAACAGACGAGATGCTGCCGAAATTTTTAATAAAATTTCTGGTAGTATAGAGTTTCTCCTTTGTTAAATTATATTTATTAAGGGCTTGGTAGGAATAAAAACTGCTTATTGGCTTAATGAAAATATTAAGTCATGCAGTCAGGATCCAAGAGGGACGGGTCCTGTCATTCAGGAACCGTCGTTGATAATTTCTTTATACGACGCACCGTCGTAGTTATTACCCTCCAAAGTTAATAACCGTCGTCTTATTATATCAACGTCGGCCTTATTTTATAACCGACGTCTATATAAAAATAAAGCCGTCGTCTATAGCTTCTTTCTATAGTAGTGCTCTAATAATATTTTGCATAATTAGATTGATATTCCTTCATATATATAATTTATTTATAAATATCCATCTTAGCTTTTTAACATTTTCTTTACTTAAAAGAAAATTTGTGAATTTATGTCTTGTGGGTCTCTTATTGAGTATGAAAGTAAATATAGAAAAACAAGAAAGCTAATCTTATTCTAAAAGAGATTTCTGCATATTTCATTTTCAATAATAACTTGTAGCATTGCAGGACCATTTTATCCATTCGTTATCATTTCTTATTGCCTAAGCCACTAAAAACCATAATGTTTATTTTTTTTTAACTCTTGATGATTTCTTAAAAGTTTAGACAACCTATAAAAGACATAATGGTCTTAATCACCTGAGATGTAGAGAAAGAAGATGTTCAATTTCGGATTTCCTTAAAAACCCTCCTCTATGCCTAACCTTCTTCTTCATCATCACATCTTTTCCTCAAAGGACAACAAATCCTAGCTAGCTAAGACTTTTTAATTATATTTGTGAGAGCAAACTCAAGTTTTTTTTTTGGGCCATGGGTTTTATGGTAGGACATATTTTACCAGGATAGGGTTTTCTTATAGGCCTATGGCATCTCTTTAACCACATCAAGCTCCAAGCTCTTCAACCAAACACCTATATTGCANGATGTTCAATTTCGGATTTCCTTAAAAACCCTCCTCTATGCCTAACCTTCTTCTTCATCATCACATCTTTTCCTCAAAGGACAAGAAATCCTAGCTAGCTAAGGCTTTTTAATTATATTTGTGAGAGCAAACTCAAGTTTTTTTTTGGGCCATGGGTTTTATGGTAGGACATATTTTACCAGGATAGGGTTTTCTTATAGGCCTATGGCATCTCTTTAACCACATCAAGCTCCAAGCTCTTCAACCAAACACCTATATTGCACCGCCATGGTTTCCTTCTTCCAAGTTCAAGTATTTAGAGTTCTACTTGATAATGAGAGGTTGCTTTGCTTCCATATCAATGGAGCTTTTCATCCGTCTAGATCGACACCAACCCTTTGACACCGACGGAACTATCCCCACCAACCATCTCCGCAGCTTTCTTCGTCTATGTTGCGTTCGCCATTGTTCTTGATCGTGCACGTGCCAAATCTCGGCACGGTTTAACCCAATTCCTCGGTGCCATTGCTTTTGCTCATCAGTTTTTTCTTTTGCACCTTCACTCCACTGATCATGCGGGTCCTGAAGGCCAATACCATTTGCTCCTGAAGGTCAATAGCCTACTGCAGCATTAGATAAGCGCAATATTACAGATCTAACGGCTTTATTGAGTAGTGTTGCAATATAACAAAACTCCATATTTTATATATATATATATATACGAGAGATTTAATTCACATGTTAGGCTCTATAAGCTCTCTTAATAAAGACATTTTTATTTTTTTTCTTGATTTTTTTTTGTTTGGTTTTGGATTTTATAGCATTTAAAACTATTGAGTTAAAAAAATACTATACAAAACACAACAATGCTATACAAAACACAAAAATGCTATACAAGTTTAGAACTCATCTCATCTAATCATATAAGATATAATTTATCCCATAAAATATTTATAATTATAAAATTTCAATTGTCAGAACTCAATTCACTATCTTTTAGTAGATAATTATGCAATATCATCAAGTAATAACTTATGGATACATTTTCAAACTCAACGATCATGGGTTAGTAGATATGAACATAGTCAATCAACGTCATATTCATATCATGACTATCAGCAAAGGCAATCACATGAAATATTATATTCATATAGTTGGCATATTAACAATTACATGCAAAATTATCAAGAAGATGTGTCTTTTGGTCAATATTTCTCTTAATACACAACTAAAAATGAGGATCAGGAAGAAAGTGAAAATTTTCAACTACCAAAAAATTCTATGTGGTATTGACTCATATTTAAGTAATTATGTATTTGTATTATTATTTTGATTAATAAATAATTCATTATTTAATTAATAATATTTTTGTTATAGTCAACAAGTGTTATAAGTCTCTTAATTATGATAAATATGATTTCTACTCAATTTTTTTCAATTTTTATAATTTGATAAAATATCTAATAAATAAGCATATTTTTAAGTTTCATTAAAAAATTTCATATTTTTTTTT
>QANX01000552.1:56959-87356 GCA_003254975.1 Ochetophila trinervis
AAAGACAAAATGTCAAAAATATATAGTAGGAGGACATTCTGATAAACCTGGAAAAGAAAAGAATGCACCAAAAATATGAACTGAATGAATGATGGGGTTGTAAATAAGCTCTTTACCTGACAGTTCCTGTGCTGCCACCACCTGTTGTTCGAACACGCTTCTCAATCTTTGCAAAGTCCATTTGTTTGCTCTCATCAACACAATAGTCATCCCCATCACTGTCTCCTTGATTGTTCTTTCCATCCTCTAGTTTCTTAACTAGTTGTTCCTCAAGGTACTTCCTTCGAGCTTCTTCTCTTGCTTCATGCCTCTTCTCTTGGACATGAACATGGTTTGCTGGATCATATCCATCCCATGGGTCTCGTTTGGTATGGTGTTCAATGGACTTTATTGTGTCATCGGGTGCCATATGGTTGTTTGTAAACTTTGCTCCCACTTTTCGGGGTCTTTCTATGCACGATTTCAAATCATGTCCTTTTGCTCCACAGCTGTAGAAAGTGGATCAAAGATTGCAAAATTAGTCTCCAATCCATGCAATTAACAATGAAGGAAAAAGGAAATAGTGAGCTTTATTTTAGTTCGTATATGGGTCAATGGTACAAAAATCATTACCAGGAAGTTGGTTAAATTATGCACTAAAAGAAACTAAAACCCTCTGCAATTTTTATGTGCTTCTGTTTGGACAAAATACCAAAGCTTTTAATTATTTAGCTTGCATTGCTAATCAGATAGGTGAGAGAGAGAGAGAGAGAGAATCCACTTACTTCTCAAAAGCACCCTTCCTGTATTTATCTGCCTGGTGAACTTTTGCACCTCTGTCATAACATGGTTCTGTATTATTTGGTTCAGATTTCCTTTTCCGTTGATGTTTTAAACTCTAATGTACAAAACAGGAAAAAAAGAAAATGTGGATTCAGTATTCAGAAGTTGTACTCGGTATAATTAAACACTAATAAATTATGGGAAAAAAACTTACAGGTCTCAGTCTCAGAATTTGATCTGATATNACTGATCATGAATATCATTTATCTTCAGCTTGGACATTTGTATGGCTGTTGGTCGAGCCATGTCCTCATAAACTTCATCTGCTATCATTTTCACTTGTTGCGGACTTTTCAAGGCCGTAATTCCCATAGATCGGCCTTACTTGTTGTTTCCACAAAATTGAATTAGGCCGATATCATCTTCATAATATCGAGCCTCAATTGCATTAGCCGTTACTAGATGAAATTAACAAACGATTGTGCTTAGAAATAGGGAACTAATTTCCAATGAGTTATTTTATTGCTTTAACAATTAAAAGAACTTTACAAATAAAATTAAAGTAAAATAATGATGAAAATACTAAACAAAATTAAAGTTTAACAATTCTGAAAGCCTAAGAAATTCTAGAAATTTGAAAACTTGAATGCTGATTTCTGTAGAAAAAATTTAGTTGTTTGCTTGAGCAGTTGAATGTTTGTGTGTGTAGAGAGAATTTAAAATCTGAATTCTGATCACTTTATATAGCCTTCGATAATCTTGAATCCTATTAGGAATAAAACTCTTGGAAAATGCAATTTCACTTGGAATATAACTCTTATCTGAAAAATAAATGCACCAATAGAAAATAAACCCAATGCAATTAGACTTCTATTCAAAGTTAAATTCTTCCAAACAATCTCGCTGTTCCAACACAAATCCAAATCAATAAAATTCATCGTCCCAACAGAAATACGGAACGACAGATTTCAGCATTCCTACTGAAATATCGAACGACAGATTTCAGCCTCCCAATCGATGTTGAACCAGCAGTATTGTTCTTCCTTAACTCAATATGGCCCAACGAAGATCACTCTTCCAATTGTTAGGCCTAACAGAAAATAGTGAAGCCAATAATTTTGCATGGCTCAAACATAGTCATATTGAACCCTATTCAAGTAATCTGACCTTGCGCTTTGACCACTATTTCCTAAGGCAATGTTGCTGCATTCACATAGATAGAGCCCGAAATTCCAAAAAGGAAACAAACATTGGCCTCCAAAATGGAGAAAGCCATATTGTTCTCAAAAGACATTCTTTACATGGATTGAAATGTCCCTCATACTTAACTAGTTTGTCATATATGCTTGCTAAGAATTATATAGAAATTAAAGTCATCGTTTTATCTACAGGTATGATGTTGTGATACAGAGTTGGCATCTTGCATTTAATTGGGAGCAAGGGGTTATCAACTTTCAAGTTCGGGATGTTAGGGCTCGGGTACTCACAGATATGGCTTAGGTAACCATGAAAACATACGTTGACATGGATTCCGGGCCATTCAATATGACTAATATCTTTGAGTTCAATAATGGGAGATGGTACATGGTGGGCGGAATGGTGCAGCAAATTGTGCATGGATAAAAGAGAATTTGATACCAGATTATTAGAGTAGTATACTCTCGTAAAGATCACGTGGGAATGTTTTTGTTATTAAAACTGAAGAGCACGTGATCTAGTTAATTAGTAATGGATTTCTCTTTTAAGTTGCCAGGTGGCTAGTGTTTATTGATGATTATGGTAGTGTCTCTGTTTACGTATATAAATTGTTTTCAGTTTATGCTTTTGTAATTAACTTTCATTTTATTGTTAATACAGAGAGTTCAGTTTTTCATTCTTTCTCTTCATTCTTTACTTTTCTTTCCACTTTCTCATTACCCAAACACTTTTCTCAGTTTCATCTGTAAGCGTTTAACTTGGTATCAGAGCCAATTCCATGGCGGAAACAAACTCGATCCTCACCGTTTCTCCATTTTCCAATTCAATCATCAAGCTCGATGATTCGAACTTTTTCATCTGGAAATCTCAAATCATTCCAATTGTTAAAGGTCATCGACTACAAAAAATTTTACAATTTTCGTCATATGATGATTTCTTGAGTCATCACTTCAATAATTCGAAGATATCAGAAACTTCAATTGAAGAAATTACTCAAAACCAGCTTCGCAAGACTGCGAAATTCAAGATCAACTTTTGATTGGATGGCTTTGGGCCATTATAGTCAAGGAAGTCATTGGCCATTTCATTGATAAAGAAACAACCTGCCATCTGTGGAATGCAATTGTGAACAAGTATGATGCTCGTTCACCAAGTAGGATACTCCATTATCGAAGATTGTTGCAAACAACAAAGAAATATGGTACAACAATAGATGAATATTTGTTAAAAATGAAAGACATAGCTGAAAAACTCATGGCAGCAGGGGATTTAGTCACAGAAAGAGATCTGGTTATGAACATTTTAGTTGGCTTAGGTCAATATTTCAAATCCATTTCTACTATCTTAGGAATTCGACCTGATCAATATAGTTTTGAAGAAATTCAATACCATTTATTAGCCTTTGAATCCAAAATTGAAGAGGAAAATTTTGCTATAAATTTTTATATTCAACAAAAAGCAGCTCATGTTGTGACAAATACTGCTAGTACATAGCAATCTGCTATTACAAATTCTAGTAATCCAAGACAACAACAATCTTTAAGTGATCAATGTCTTGGAAATTGTTGCTCTCATCACGGCTCGTTTCAACATGGTCAGTCTTCTTCAACATTTGTTCACAATCAGACAACACCATTTAGTTCTCAAATATACTATGGTTCTCAAGGTTTTAGTCCCTGTGCAAATGGACAAGTCTATCACACAATGCAACAAGAGCTTGGTAGGGGTTCAGGTCCTTTTCCTCGGCCAAGAGGCAGAGGCTATTTTGGTTGTTTCAACAATAGAGGTTCTAGTCCCACTTGTCAGTTATATGGGGTTTATGGTCACACTGTTGCCAATTGCTACTACAGGTTTATTCAACTTTTATGAGAGGTGGTTTTCGACCACCTCAATACTCATCACAATATCATCCTACAGCAATGTCACAACCTCATATGGAGCCATTTCATAATTCTATGAAATCTCATGCGCCAGCCAATAATACTACTGCTACTGCTACTTACTTTCCCCCACATTCCACATCTTATTCACCCGTGCATACCAATACCTTTGATTCTCAGTATCATCAATTTCCACCTCAAACAACACACTATTTAGCTCCTCAACCAACTTCTTTTGATCCTCAACATGAACATACGACTAGTTTAAATTCAAATTTTTCCAAACCACCTATGCCATCTACTAATGCACAAGGGCATCTGACTTTTGTTTCTAATGATGTTCCAAGTTCTAATCCAGTGATTACTATGTCTGAAAAATTTGCTGGAACTTGTCAGATTGCATCACCAAAGACTCTTGTTGATCCCTCATGGTTCCTTGACAGTGGAGCTACTAACCATGTGTAGCTGACAGTGATGTTCTACTTCAACAGATTGAATACAAAGGACCAAACAAACTCATGGTTGGCAATGGGCAAAATCTAGCTATATCTCATGTTGGTAATACCTCTATACTCACTTGTCATATGCCAATTGCTCTATTAAATGTTCTCATTGTTCCTGGCATAGCAAAGAACCTCATTAGTGTCTCTAAACTTGCATCTGATAAGCTGTATGTTCCTATGTATTCCACAGTCCAAACACATATATCTGCCTCAAGTATGCTTGCTGCTCATCAAGTACAAGCTGATTCTTCAGTTTCTTCCAAAATAATCAAATCTACTTGTGACAATAGAAAATCTGAGTGTTGTTTACCTTTACCTTGTAATAAAGAAACATATTCAATAAGAGATATGTCTCTTAAAGAATTTTCAACTTGTAATCAATCTCCTTTGTTCAATAATAAAATAGCCATTGTTTCTTCTTGTTATGATCATTCTATTTTGTCTTCAGTCTCCAAAATAGACACTCAAATATTACACCAAAGGTTAGGACGTCCATCTCATGATACTTACCAAAATTATGTCCAATAACTCAAAAGTTTCTAACAAATGCATACTCTTCTGTGAAGCTTGCCAATATGGCAAGCAACACTTGGTTTCCTTCCCTTCTTCCAATACTAGAGCTACAAAACCCTTGGAGCTAGTTCACACTAATCTCTGGGGACCAGCTCCTACTCCTTCTAAAGAGGGTTTTTGTTACTATATCCAGTTTCTGGATTATTTTTCTCGTTATGTGTGGGTGTATCCAATGAAACTCAAATCAGAGGCTTTATCAATGTTCCAAGAATTTCAAACTATGGTTGAGAGATATTTTGAGTGTAATATCAAAATTGTTTAGTCAGATTAGGGTGGGGAGTATCGAGGTTTTGAACCTTTTCTTTCAAAGCTTGGTATACAATTTCGTCATCCTTGTCCTCACCTTCATGCACATAATGGTTGGGTTGAGAGGAAAAACAGACACATTGTAGAGGTTGGTTTAAGTTTACAAGCACAAGCAAAAATGCCCTTATCTCACCGGTGGGATGCTTTTCGTTGTGCGGTTTACATTATCAACAAATTACCTACTCAAGCTTTAGGATTAGCTATTCCTTATCAGATACTGTACCATAAAGCACCTGATTGCAACTTTTTTCGTGTGTTTGGATGTGCATGCTACCCTTTCCTTAGACGTTATAATGTCCACAAAACTCAATTTCATTCTCAAAAGTGTGTTTCTGGGCTATAGCCCTGATCACAAAGGTTACAAATGTTTCCATTTCTCTGGTAGAGTTTATATCTCCAAAAGTGTTATATTTGATGAAATAGCTTTTCCTTTTCAAACAGACATCAACTATAGTTCATTATTTTCAAGTTCTATTATAGCTTATGTTTCTCCTCCAACTTCATCTCCTCTTTTTGTCATTCATAGAAATGCATCTTTTTCTATATCTCCTTCATGTCCAACTATACAAATCTCTCAATCTCAAAACACAAATGTAAGTACTTCTTGTCCAGCTGCAAGTCATAATCTGGTTCAGTTTTTCAATTCTTCACTAAATTCACTTGAGTCAAATTCTTCTATTCCTCATTCATCATCTTATTCACCTGCTAATAATCTTCATCCGCCCTCTAATACTCATGAAAGTTCTTCTTCTAATAATCATCAGCCCTATGTTTCAGACAAATCACTTCATCAACAAGTTACTCAAAATACTTATGTTCAACCTATTCATCCTATGTTAACTCGTGCCAAAGTAGGCATTTTTAAGCCTAAAATCTTTCATACTTCCACAAAGTACCCTTTACCCTCAGTGGCTTTTGCCTCTATTAATGAGCCTACTTCAGTCATCAAGGCACTTTTTGATCCTCAATGGACAGCAGCTATGATCAATGAATATACAACTCTTATAAAGAACAAAACTTGGGAATTGGTGCCTTATGTTACTAACATGCCTCTAGTAGGAAACAAGTGGGTCTTCAAGACCAAATATAAAGCAGATGGCTCGATAGAGAGACTCAAAGCAAGACTTGTTGCTAAGAGGTTTCACCAAACAGCAGTGACAGGACCCGACCTGGAAATCTCTTCAGATTCTCCGGAGAGGCCCCGCCTGAGGAAGATTCCACCAGAACCCCTCGGGGCAGCCGACAGAATCCTCCTCCGAAAAGGAGTTCAATAAACAATAAAATAATAAATAGGACAAAAAGTTGATAAGATATGCATTGCAACAAACAACTAGCCGTACTGAAATAAATAACATAACAGATTAGGGAGAAGGTGGGAATGACAGAATCACTAAGTGAGATAACAAAATATAAATGATACAAATCCAACAATAAACAGAATAAAGAGAACATGATTTAATACATAAGAAGAAGTAGTAGCGGAAGTCGAGAGCGAATGCGATAAGCGGATGCGATGCCAACGGTAGCTCACGAGAACCTGCAGCTAGGACCTAGGGAACGAAGTTAAAAACACAAAACGTGAGATATAAATATCTCTGTGAGTGCTCCTAGATAACTACAAAATATAAGTTCAGTATTTAAATTCTTTACACTCAAACCTTACGTCACTCTGTTTGAAAGGTTCCCCGTTTTGAAAATCATTTCGCAAAACCCTTGGTTTAATCCCCAAAATCATTAAATCATTATAAAACAGTTTGTGGGGCGAAAACGTAATTTAAAACGATCATTGAAAATACGAATCAATCACTAAAACCATAAATATAATCTCAACAAGAAACATTAAATTTATTCGTAAATCATGTTTGATTAAAATGGCAAATAGAACATTTGTTAAATCTAACACCGATCTAAAACCAAACACCATGGGCTCCAACCCATAAATTCAAAATCCACAATCTAAAACCATGAGGCAAAATCCATGAATACAAAATCATAACTGCAACCGTGAATCGAAAATCATATAAATCCAAATCGTATAAATCCAAATCATATAAAACAAATCCATATAAATCCAAATCGTATAAATCCAAATCGTATAAATCAATCCAACCAGTACCACAACATAGTATCGTGCCGTGTGACCCTCAGCAACCTGATGGCGTCACAGGCGGGGGGAGGGGGGTAAACTCATCACAACGAACCGGCGTCCCAAATCCGTCATGGCAGGATCCTCATCATCTCTCTCCCGACATGGTCCGCAGCAGAGGATGGCATAATACATACAGCGCGCATAATAATCCATACATCTCAATCAACATCTCGATACCGTGTGGTACTCCGCAAAATCATTTCTAAAATCCTCCATCATCGAATATCAACAATTTTTCAAATCCTTTTACTTTTAAACAATTTTCCAAAATCTTCTCTTTTGAAAAATTTTATGAAAAAAATCAAATATTTATCATATCAGAAAATTGCCCCAAAATTCTTAAATTCCACAAAAGCCATAATTTTCTTTAAATCACCAATTCCCACAAAATTGTAAAATATCCAAAATATCAAAATCACTGATAACCATTTAAAACACAATTGCACATTTAGTCTTAAATCATCAATAATTTAAATCAGAATATAATATATTTAATAAGCATAATTTAAATGCGCAAGAAATTTCAATCAAAACAAATCATATGCGATTAAATCATAATGATATATAATCCCAAAATGATTTAGAAAATAAATGCACTCACAGGTCTGACGCGTGCTCCTGCTGGATCTCCGGTCCAGCCCTCGAACGTGCACGAACACCTAAAAATAATTTACCGGAAAATTCTTTTAATTACCGAAAAACTAACCAAAGGCTCAGAGGAGTCCTCTAAGTCTCCAACTACAAAATTAAAACACTAATTACAAGATTGCCCAGCAATTTCAATAATTACGAAAATACCCCAATATTTTCAGAAATTACGAAAATGTCCCAAATCGGTAAAAATTCCCAAAATACACTGATTTTCCCATTTCAAATCCGATTTCAGCAAACTTTATACTGAAACAAAATTGAAGATGCAAGGAACGAGAATCTACCTTCAATTTCAGGATTCGTCGCAGCAATTGATCGGAATCGGTCCCGAAAGATCGGACCTCGGCCGGGATTGTGCGTTTTCGAATCTGACAAAAATTAGATCAAATTGAAGGTACAGCAAGCTTGCCCACGACCCTAGGAACGCGTTGGAATGGGTGGTGAGCACTCACTCGCCGCCGGCAGCCTCGCCAGAGGCGGTGAAGATCCGGCCAAAGATTGAGTCCGTTTGGGGTGCAAACGGCGAAGGCGGCAGAAAAGGGATCCTGGGTTAGCTTCACCGGCACGAGGCGGAGCTTCCTGGATAGGCGGTGCACCACCACTCGCCGGCGGTGGGGGAAAACGGCGTCGGCGCGTGAGCAAGGCTCGCAGCGGGTTGGGGCTGCGCGTGTGGCGCATGCGGCGGTCGTCGGAGCTCGGGAAAGTGCATATCAGGTCATCGGCGCAGTCTGAACCTCGTGGTGATGGCTGTGTCGTGCCACTCGCCGGCGATCGGAGTAGATCTAGGTGGAAAGGTGGCTGTCGCGGTGGTTTTTCCAAAACTTCGCGGCCGTTTTCCGCCGTGCTCCGGCGGTTTCCTGGGTCAATCTTGGTACCAAAATGTAGATCGTCGCACCAGCTTTCCAACGGTACCAAGCACGCTCCCTAACTCCACCGGAACAGTGAGATCTGGCCGGCCAAAGGTGGTGTCGCAACAGTGCATGGGCTGCACGAGCTCTCGGTGTCGCTGCAATTTCCGGCGATCTGGGTCGTTTTACAGCGAACCATCGGTACAGGGAGGAAGAGGAGATTACCGGCTTCGATCTAGAGGTGGTGGTCGGCCAACTCCGACCAAGGTGCGGTGGCTGTCAGCGTGGGAAGGTGGCACGGTGAAGGTGGGGGAAGTCTCGGGTGTGTACTGGAAAATTCCAGACCTTGGCCAAAAAATTTAAGGATGAAGACAGGGGCAAAATGGTCATTTCCCATCCAAAATATCAGTCCTTGCCAAATTACCAAAAAGCCCTTCACACTAAAATGACCATAACTTCCCGGTCTTAACTCCGAATCAAGCGTATTACTAGTCTACAGACTCGTATTGACTAGCTCTACGCAACGATACCAAAGTCAAAACTGAAATATAACCACACAAAAAGTCAACTCTGGGCCCACTTAAGGTCAAACTGGTCAAACTTGAAATTTTTACTATTTTTCTCAAAACGGGATGTTACAGCAGGGGTAGATTACACATAAACATTCTCCCCAGTGATTAAACCTGCTACAATTCGAATTGTTTTATCTCTTGTTTTATCTCTTGCTTTATCAAACAGCTGGGAAGTAAGGCAATTTGACTTCAACAATGCCTTTTTGAATGGGGATCTCTTAAAGGATGTGTATATGGAACAACCTCAAGGTTTTGTTAGTTCGGAAAAACCTCATCATGTGTGCAAGCTCTCCAAGGCTTTATATGGTCTTAAACAAGCACCTAGGGCTTGGTTTGACAAATTAAAGAATATTCTTCTCAGTTTTGGCTTTATGAACTCACAGTCTGATACATCATTGTTCATACTAAAGTCTGAAAATGTCTTTGCTTTACTTTTGGTATATGTGGATGACATTTTGCTCACAGGGAACAATTCAGAATTCAATGCTCAGCTTATTAAACAACTGAATGATATATTCTGCTTAAAAGATCTAGGACCTCTTCATTACTTACTTGGAATAGAGGTTCAAAGAACAGGTTCAACTATGGTGCTTACTCAACAAAAATATATTTCTGATCTCTTGAAGAAAGCAAGTTAGATGAAGTCAAGCCCATATCAACTCTAATGAGTACAAGCACAAAATTGTTTCAATTTGACAGTGAGCCATACTCAGATCATGCTGCCTATAGAAGTCTTGCTGGAGCTCTACAGTATCTCTCTTTAACAAGACCAGACATTTCATACAATGTCAGTACTTTAAGTCAGTTTCTACAAAGTCCCACAGTGAATCACTGGGAAGCTTGCAAGAGAGTGTTGAGGTATCTGAAAGGTACAATCAAATTTGGATTGTGTTTTCATGCTAATAAAGTTCTTCAAGTCCAAGGATTTGCTGACTCTGACTGGCAGGCAATGTGGATGATCGAAGGTCAGTAAGTGGTTACTACTTATACTTTGGCTCGAATCTAGTTGCTTGGAGTTCAAAGAAGCAACACGTTGTAGCTCGTTCAAGCACATAAGCTGAGTATCGTGCTTTAGCACATATAGCTGCAGAGATTTGTTGGCTGCAAAATCTTACTAAAGAGCTTCAATTTCCCTTGTCTTGTCCCATAATCTGGAGTGACAACACAGGAGCAGCTCCTTTAGCTGCCAATCCTGTTCTACATGCAAGAGTAAAGCACATAGAAATAGATATACACATTGTTAGAGACAAAGTTTTGCATAAAAGTTTGGAGGTGAGATACATTCCGACTCATGAACAGGTGGCAAACATTTTTACAAAGCCCTTAAGCACTGATTGTTTTAAATTCTTAAGAAATAAACTTCATATAGAAGAAGACAGAAGAGGTTTTGGTTGAGGGGGCATATTAGAGTAGTATACTCTTATAAAGATCACGTGGGAATGTTTTTGTTATTAAAACAGAAGAGCACGTGATCTAGTTAATTAGTTAGGGATTTCTACTTTAAGTTGCCAAGTGGCTAGTGTTTATTGATGATTATGGTAGTGTCTCAGTTTTACGTATATAAACTGTTTTCAGTTTATTCTTCTGTAATTAACTTTCATTTTACTGTTAATACAGAGAGTTCAGTTTTTCATTCTTTCTCTTCATTCTTTACTTTTCTTTCCACTTTCTCATTACCCAAACACTTTTCTCAGCTTCATCTGTAAGCTTTTAACTCAGATATAACATAATACTAGTTACAAAAATGGTGGTACTGTTAGCAGGAGCAAGTTGCTTGAACTTTCAGTATGATTTCATTTGAAAATCCTTTTAATTTTTCCAACCTCAGTTTTGGTTGTTTTATATAGCAAAGAGGTCCCTCAATTTATTATTATTATTATTTTTCTCCTTTATCTTCTACTAATTTATTTGCATGGAGGTTCACATTCTAGTTTTGAATTGAGAATTAAAGCTTCAAGAAAACATGTATAGTTGGACTCAGGAGAAGGTTTGGTTTTGAAAGTTAACGGTAAATAAATTGTAAAGTAATCGTGGTAATTATTTCTCTTCTTCGTTTTTTGTAAAGTGATGTGGTCCTTAGTTTACGTTTATACGAGTTTTTATCTTCTTTCAAAGAGCACCACTTGGTAGGCTGAGTCTGCATATATACAAGTCTAAAAAAGCGTGTGGTTTTAGGACCATCCTTCTCTGTTAAATCTCATCATTTTTAATCTTGACAAGTGGCAAAAATAGATAGAACATATATTAAATTGGATATAGTAATTCGATTATTTTAAAATATACATAATTATTTTTTTCTATTTGTCATATGGAAGGATTTGAGATTTTTTTTTTCCCAAGTCTATGTAACAAAGTGTTTAATGTTTCACCAATTATTGTTATAAATTTATGCAAGCATGAACGGGCAAGGCAATAACAATGAAATGATTATTTAAAACTTTTTTTTTCCGCCTAACAGTAAATGATCGGTTGTTTGGTTCCATGGTCTAGTGGTCAGGACATTGGACTCTGAATCCAGTAACCCGAGTTCAAATCTCGGTGGAACCTTTTGTTTTATATCAAAATTATATATAATTTTTCCTGTGTGGAACTTTATGGTCAAGACAGTGATCATTTATTTTTCACCTTGTGGATTTGGTAAATTTTTCTTCATGGAACTTGAAAAATGGTTTTTGGACCATTGGTGCTTCAAAGTGTAACTTCAAGACTGGGCATATTGCTTCAACTGGGTTATATATGTGCCAGCATGAAATGGCATGTAGGTAGAAGACAAGAAGATTGGTAGGTTGGTTGTGGAAAACATTTTGTCATTTAAACATCAGAGGGAGGGAAAAAAAAATGAATACCATCAGAATTAAATCCGCAACTAATCCAAGTTAAAGCAAAATAATGTCTTTTAGAATTAAACACTAGAGATTTATTATCAAAACTTTGAATTAGCTTCTCAAGAGAGGCCTGGAAATCATCATCCAGTATTAATCCGATAGATGTAACAAATATTTTAAGCGCTCGAAAGGAGGTATGATTGAGATCCTTTTTCATTGCGAACTCTTAGCCCATGTATCAATGGTAGATGAGGAGGAGGAATGATTGAGATCCAAACTAACCACCCATATAAAAACCCTTGTGTTGATCAACCACTGAATTTACCATTTTAATGAACCTAACCCTCTCCAACTCAAATATGGTAAAAACTTATATACAACCGTTTTAAATTATACATATGATGTGGTATAATGGATCAGTTATATAAACAGATAATAAAATTTATAAGATTCGCATGTTTAGCACAAATTTTTGTAAATAAGAAAACATGATTTGAAAAACAATACTGTCTGAAATGGCACATTCCTAACAATAATTTGACCACTCTTGGTGAACTAGACAACGAGTAATTGATAGCCAAATCAGTTTTGCAAACAATTATGGAATGAACTCTACTCTATTTCATCATAATTTGAATTGACAAAGAATCTTATAGCTCAGTGCTACTTCATTTTTTTTCCCCTTGATGATATGGTAAGTTTTGATTATTAACCAAAACAGAAAAAGTACAATTACTCTATACAAAAGAAGAAGACAGATTCAGTAAAGTTACTGTCTCCTAAACTAACTCCTCTACCAGTCCCTTAATGATCCTACCAGCACAATCATTTTGGACTTCTCTTTCGTTTTGACCCAGTAAAAGCTGCCTGGGAAGTTGTTCTTCAATAGCTGCATTGCCATAATTCTCCAAAACAATGTCCTTCATTTGGGATTTCAATTTCTGTTTTTTGACCAGATGATTGCTATACATGAACTCAGCTAGGGATGGAGCTGCTTGCAAGTGAATATCTTGTCCCTTCTCAAAAGCTTCATGAGAATGGTTGTTCAGCTGCTTGAACTCCAAAGCTTGACCGCTATTTCTATATTGGTTATCACCCTGTATTAAAAGACAAAATGTCAAAAATATATAGTAGGAGGACATTCTGATAAACCTGGAAAAGAAAAGAATGCACCAAAAATATGAACTGAATGAATGATGGGGTTGTAAATAAGCTCTTTACCTGACAGCTCCTGTGCTGCCACCACCTGTTGTTCGAACACCCTTCTCAATCTTTGCAAAATCCATTTGTTTGCTCTCATCAACACAATAGTCATCCCCATCACTGTCTCCTTGATTGTTCTTTCCATCCTCTAGTTTCTTAACTAGTTGTTCCTCAAGGTACTTCCTTCGAGCTTCTTCTCTTGCTTCATGCCTCTTCTCTTGGACATGAACATGGTTTGCTGGATCATAAACATCCCATGGGTCTCGTTTGGTATGGTGTTCAATGGACTTTATTGTGTCATCGGGTGCTATATGGTTGTTTGTAAACTTTGCTCCCACTTTTCGGGGTCTTTCTATGCACGATTTCAAATCATGCCCTTTTGCTCCACAGCTGTAGAAAGTGGATCAAAGATTGCAAAATTAGTCTCCAATCCATGCAATTAACAATGAAGGAAAAAGTAAATAGTGAGCTTTATTTTAGTTCGTATATGGGTCAATGGTACAAAAAATCATTACCAGGAAGTTGGTTAAATTATGCACTAAAAGAAACTAAAACCCTCTGCAATTTTTATGTGCTTCTGTTAGGACAAAATACCAAAGCTTTTGAATATTTAGCTTGCATTGCTAATCAGATAGATGAGAGAGAGAGAGAGAGAGAGAGAGAGAGAATTCACTTACTTCTCAAAAGCACCCTTCCTGTATTTATCTGCCTGGTGAACTTTTGCACCTGTCATAACATGGTTCTGTATTATTTGGTTCAGATTTCCTTTTCCGTTGATGTTTTAAACTCTAATGTACAAAACAGGAAAAAAAGAAAATGTGGATTCAGTATTCAGAAGTTGTACTCGGTATAATTAAACACTAATAAATTATGGGAAAAAAACTTACAGGTCTCAGTCTCAGAATTTGATCTGATATAAAAAGGTACAGTTGACAAATGGTGGGGGATATGAGGGTTAATCTCTTTTCCATCCTCGTCAACCTCACCAGGAGCAAGCCGCACTTCTTTCTTGAGGTCCTTCCTAGACTTTAATGCCACTGCAAAATCCAACACAACCACAATATAATCAGATGACTTGCGTAACAAGAAACACAAATTCTTTTTCAAATAAAATAATTAAAATAAAATAACTTGATTTAGGATAAAACTTGTTACGTCTATCCGGTAACAGGAAACACCAAACTTATTTGAAAAAAAGCAATCGCATTTAGGCCAAAAGCTGTTGTTACAGACAATTCAGAGAATGAACTACATAATCAGTAGGCATGGCATTAATATCAAAAATTAAACTATAATAATATGCAAAGCATGAAAATTTCTTGCTTAATTTATATTCCTACAATCCACAAAAAGGGTAGAAATATTAGATATATATATATATATATATTTATATATCAACTTTACTCCCAAATTAACATCAGAAAGAAACCCAAAAAAGAAGAAGAAGAAGAAGAAAACCCTCCATAAATGCAACCGCAAAACTCATCTTCAATGCAAAGAAATTGAAATTTGACGTACCCATATTTGAAAATCACTGTGGTGTTCCTTTACCCTTGGTTTCTTATGGCTGATACTCTGTTTTCCGTCTTTCAGTTTGACTTTACTGGTTGGTGTAAAAAAGAGAAACGCATATATATATAGTAGGACACACGCATATATCTGTTAGTAGGAGTCATTATGCAGTACAATTAGCCAATTAGGAAACACAGATCTATAGTAATTTGCAATTGAACTAGATTTGGTATTTGGACTTTGTTGGAAAAGCGGTTATAACACAAAGGACAGAATTTATAATTCGGCGACATTTTCCTTAAATTTTTATTTATTTTTCCTCATGATCTGGGTGTGAGAAATTATTATTATTTATTTTTTCTTATAACTGGTTTTAACACATTTGGATTCTAGGGAAATAGTTATTTATTTAAATTGTAAACTATAATTTATTTTTATTAACTAATGTTATTATTNAAAAAAAAAATTAAATCAAGAGTTTCTATATCAACTGCAGTTGCTGATGTATTATCAAAAATTTGAAAAGCTAAATTTAATTTCAGTCCAATTTTAAAAACTGCAGTTGAAATTAACTATAAATTATATTAATATGTTAACTAATAAAATAATGACACATATATATTTGATAGATATGTTAATAGATTAAATAATCATCTAGCAGAATTGCTAATATGGACAACGTAGTCCACCACTCAATGGACGACATCCTATATCAGCCGTCCGATGTGCATATTCATAGGGTCAATGCATTTAAGTATACATATTGGACAGCTGATATAGAATGTCACTCATTGAACGGTGGACAATGTCACTTATATTAGCAATTCTGATACATCTAGTATGTATATATATTTAGTGTGTATATATATATATATAGTTTTTTAATAGTAAAAAAATTTGNAAAAAAATGTAAAAACAAAATTATTTATTTTAAATTTTCTTTAAGTTACATATATCAATTGGTTTAACGAAACAAATTATATATTATCAATTTTCCATCAGTTATCTAATTTAGTTAGCTATTCGTTACATAATTAATTAAACTAATCAACCTCTTATTAAAAGAAACTAAAAGACATGTTAAGGGTTTGCAATCTAATAAGATTGGCCTGTCATGGAGTTCAGTAACAGGCTTCTTGCTAATTCTGTGTACTTTTTCATCAGTTCCTCAAATTAGCATCCGCGTAACTTCGGCTACCATCCTATATTAAAAGTCAAAAATCAGTATTGAGATAAACAGTTTTTTTTTTTTTTTNAGAAACAAACCAAACCAAAAAAGTTCAACAAAAAAAAAAAAAAGACCAAACCATAAAAAGACAGAAGCAGTACCGATTATGTAGACTTTTAAATAATGTGGCCTGGACAAAACCAAAACCTAAAGGACCATCATGTTTACCATGAAAAATGACCTTACTATTAACATTTTTCTTATTTTGTTTCAATACTAGGTTTGGCCCACGTGCGCGGTTATATAACAGTGTTAGTCAATTACTCTTAATCTAATTGCAATATATACACATAGGAAAATTCTAAAATAAAAATATCTTTACTTTATTAAAATAAAGATTGTCACTAATGATATGTTATTAGTAACAAATTTAAAATTTTATCATAGATAGTTTACTTTTAGTGATAATATTTTTATATTTGTTACTAAAAATATACATTTAGTAATAATTTTTATTTTATTAAAATAAAAATATTTTTATTGTAGAAGTACTCATATATATATATATATATATATATACATATATATATACTAAATAACCAAATACATCAGAAAAAAACCCAAAAAAAAAAAAATTACCCTCCACAAATGCAACCACAAATCTCACTTACAATAAAAACTCAAGAAATGTGCAAAGTAATTGAAATAATTGACGTACCCAATTTTGAAAATCGCTGTGACGTTCCGTTACCCTTTGTTTTTTATGGCTGGTGCTCTGTACTGGCTGGTGTAAAAAGGGGTGATCGGTTACTTTTCGAACAAGTAACCCCTGTGTTGCGACGAAGGAACCCTGATTGATTTTGCTCCCGATTGGTTGAGTTTCGAAAACAAAAAATTTGAACTAATAATATTTTGATACGTATTATTTTATTAGCATTTGAGTATTTGTAGAATAAATAAATATATATATATTCTGAATAATGCTAATTAATCCATCAATATATTAACTAATTATATATACGTTATCATTTAATATTTTATTTATTATATGTTAATTAATAAAATCATTTATATTTATAGATTAGATAGGTACTCCTGTTTTCTATTTTCTTGTTCTTTGTAGGGAAAGCAGGTATAACATAAGGACAAAAATTATAATTTTGCCACATTTTCTTTTAACTTTTTTTTTTCTAAGTNATCATGAGGTGTGAGAAAAAAAAAATTGTCTTAGAACTGGTTTAACCCATTTGGATTTAGGAAAATATTTATCTTTTAAAATTGTTGAGTATAATTTAATTTTACTAACCGATGCTATTATTTTAATTTTCAATGTATACATTCTTAAATTTATCACATTAGAAGAATATGCAAAATAACAATCTGATAATTCTTGAAATTTTCGTATATTCATAGGCTCATCCACGAAACAGCATAAAAACTTACACAAATCTTTTTTGTTTTTTTTTGTTTTTTGGGTAACAATAAACAAATCAATTAACTTTCATTACTATGCATTTAGATAATAATATAACCGAAACTCTTTCTATCTGGTGATAATACCACTAAATATAGTGAGGTATTGACTTGCATATATATATATACAAAAAAAAAAATCAAATGTGAAAACAAAACAATTTTCAATAATTCACATTTAAATTCGGTGGCTTTTCGTTACATAATCAACCTCTCCTCCAATCGGAGAAAAATATTCATCCTTCATGACCAATTATCTATTCCCCTTGCCATTTCAAGAAATCAAAATATTTCATTTGCAATTAGATGAAGAAGTTAGAAGAAAATTTTCAATTTCTTTTTCTTTTTTTTTTCAAAAATGCACAAACATGATTGAAACGTCATAGGTGAAGAGAGGCATTATTTACAAAAATCCAATTTAAAAGCTAGCAGCTTGACAAGAATACTGAACATCTCAAAAACCCTTCTACTGTACCAGGCTGCTACTTCTGTGCACTTTTCCACCAGTGCCTCAAATTAAGATCCGCTTAATTCCAGTTATCACCCTATATTAAAAGTCAAAAATCAGCATGAGATAAATTGCAACTATTATACAACCTCCTTAACTAACCACTGAAATGCACACTTCATGTGAAAATATTTGCAAAGAATGGTGATGGTTCATTTATTCAAATACATGTATATATACATGCTGCATCAACGTGATTACAGCCTAAATCCTAGAATTATACATATAGGAATAATCCTTAAAATTATGGAACACATTTCTCCACAGTGCTACATGTATGAAATGTAGTCACTCGGGCTAGATCTTCTACTACACAAGGAAGGTATCATTCGCCATTTGCAAAATGCAGATAATATAGGTAATGAAAGAAAAAAATCAACAGAATGCAGCTATAAAGGTATGATTATGTTTTGCTCAATTGAGGAATCTAAATTTACCATTACATCCAGCATATAGATGACACCTTGATTGCATAAATTGACCTTGACATTGTTCTTTAAGAAGACCAATAGTTGCCAAATAGTTTGAAAATTGAACACATGCATGTGCACAGTGATACATGTATAAAATGCAGTCACGGGCTAGATCTTCTACTACACAAGGTATCCTTCGTCATTCTTGCAAAATGCAGATAACCTAGGTAATGGAAGAAAAAAATCAACACAATGCAGCTATAAAGGTTCGATTATGTTTCGCTCAATTGAGGAATCTAAATCGCTATCAGCCCTAGCACAGCCATAGGTAAGCAAGCACTAAAGCTTCTACTTATGCTCAATCCTCTAATTGATCTAATTCAAGAGCAAAGGGTACATATAGTATATATGTACCATCATTCAACATGGTCCATGTACGGGAGGTAGAAAGATCATTCGTAGCGTGGCCTCGAAGATTTATTATTCTGCCATCCGATGAAGTGTATAATAATTCATAAAATTGAAATGTGTTTGCATTATTATTTTTTATTTTTTGTGATACTAACATGTATTTTATTTTGCTTGTAGGAATATGAGAAAAGAAAAAATTTGAAGGGCAAACAAGTGTTTGCAACAAGATCAAATAGCTCATATAAGTCCCAAAGGCCTACACCAGTATCGACCGAGTCGGCATATGCTAATGTTGATGTTGACGATGCTGGTTTAGTAGAACTTAGCCCTGCACTACTAGAGTTGTTAAGGCGAATGCTTATGAATTGTGGTCGGCCTCCTTACCACCACCGATTATGGGCTATGAAATATGGATATCCATTTCGAAAAAAGATATCCAAGATTTTTGTTACATACAAGAGTTGCAATAATCTTGCATTTTGTTCTACATAAGGTATATAACTACAACTTCATTGCATTCATTACTCAAATTTTTATTAATATAGTTTTGTTTCATAAAATTAATTATGCTACTTGTAAAAAATAATTCACTATGTAGGCAATTACATTCCCTACTGATGGGCAAACAGCTAGGTAAATATTGTTTATATATTATTGATGATATTGTCAATGTAGAAAGGAAAAATCTCGATGGACAAAAATTGAAAATTTTGATGTGATAGAAAGATGCATAAAGAGGTTAACTATGATTTTTTCCGTATTGGTCCAGATACATAAGGTTTTCTAATAATAATAATATTATTATTTGAGTTTTACTAATTATGTATACATAAACATAATTTCATTTTGTTTATATATATTTGTAGTTCATATTGGATGTTGAGTGTTGTTAACCCATACTTAGTAGTTGCATGGTTTTATAATTCGCTTTCTGAGAAAAATTGTGTGCGTATGGCTGACTTCAAAAATTTGTTGGATAAGTAAGTCTGCATAATTAACTATGCATGATTATTAATTAAATTTAATTACATTTTTACATTTAATAAAAATTGGTAATTATTAATTGATACTTATTTGAATTACTTATTTGGACTGTGTACAGTTTCATGATGTGATTTAGACTCAACAGGACATAGATAGCTTTAGAACAGAATAGACAGCTGTTTTGCTCCCCTTTAGAACTCCAAACTAAAATAGCATATTCCAATTTATATAATTAGCGACACGGTTTTCGCTAATAAAGGATATTTAGCAACAAAAATTCGTCGCTAATTAATGACTTTTTTCGACAAATATTCTTTGTGAAAAATTCATCAATTCGCTATAATTTTATTGTGTCACTGTTATAATAAAATTCACAACACTTTTACTCTGTCACAAATGTTTATTATTTTTAGCGATAGTCAATTTTCGCAACTTAAAAATTTGCATTAGCATTTACAATTTTGATGTTGTTTTTGCATCTCCTATTAACATTTTTAATGTAGTGTTTAGAGATTTGAAATCGAGGGAAAAATCAAACTCTTATAACAAGTGACTATAGTCCCATAGAAAGTACTCAAAAAAAAAAAAAAAGCAGTAATAAATGATTGGAAAATAGACATGTTTTCATAGTCCAGTCCCTACCAAGACGATTCAGTAATATTTTAGGAAATCATTTCGTTTATCTTCCTTGATAAAATATTTGAAAAAAAAAACCAATAAATTCCAATCATTTTAAAAAATAATATGTTTTCAAAAATGGAATTATAATTGGCAGAGCTAGAGTTACCAAATTTTTAATGTTAAATGTTGAGCACAAGTCATTTTGAACCCCCATCTTAAAGGTTAAAACCGTTATTCCAACCCACAAATTCCACATCCCACCGAAACAATCCCTCTTGTTCTCTCGAAATACACTCTTCTTCTCTTACCCTCACTCTCCACCGCCTCTACCTCGGATCAAAAACCCATAAACCATTTACGTTATTTAATTCCTTTTCTAAACTTAGAAAGCGAGAGAGAAACTATAAATACAGAAGAAAGAGAAAGAAAAATGCAGAAGAAGATGAAAACGTGGAGAGCAGATAAGCTGATGAATTAATTAAAAAAAGAAAAGAAGAGCTGATGAAGGTGAGGAATCAAAATGGAATAGATAGTGGGGTTTGGAGTTAAGAGGGAATGGAAGTAGAGTAGTGTTTTGGTGTGCGATGTAGCTTCACCAATAACCAAAAGCCCATTTTATGAGTGATAAAAAATTCAAAAGACAGAAGGCAAACCATTAGTACCTAATTTCAAAAGTCACAGAGCAAAGTGCGGTACAGACCATAGTTCAAGGAGGTACTGCAACAATTAAATTAGAAAAAATAAATAAATAAATAAAGTGCAATGTAGCCAATAAATTTCAAAGTGTATTAGCGTAATTTATATCAAAAATATATTTTCATTTAATCATTATTTTTGCTTTTAGCATTGAAAAATTAGTATTCATAAAATAAAACTTTCCTATATGAAATTTAATTTGGAAACCGGCCACAGCCCCACAAGATCAGAGAGAGAGAGAGAGGAATGGGAATTGCCGCTGTTTCAGTCCCAGCACCCCATCACTTCCCATCCCATCTTCTAAATTCTCTAACATTCTCACTCAGTCTCGTTTCCATGGCCCAAAAACTCTGAGAAAACACATAACTTTGCCTCTAACTTCCCATTAAACAAATCAATTAACTTTCTTGATTATGCATTTATATATCACTCTGAAACTTAATGAGGCATTAATTTGCATATAACTGCACTATAAATCATAATGGTTCCTTTCAAGTATGAATTAGAATTATTATAAAAAATAAAAAAATATTAAAATGTACAAACAAAATTATTTATTTTAAATTTTCCATAAGTTACATATCTAAATTGGTTTAACGAAACAAATTATTATTATCAATTTTCCATAAGTTACATATCTAAATTAGTTAGCTTTTCGTTACATAATTGAACTAATCAACCTCTATATAAAATTGGATGAAACAAGAAACATTTTAAGGGTTTGCAATCTAATAAGATTGGCCCGTAATCCAGTTCAGTTTACTCTCCCATTTTAAATGGGCCTAAAGATCATTAAAGAAAACAAGAAAAATTCACAAAAAATGAATGAAATGTCAGGAGAAGGCAGGCATTGTTTACAAAAATCCAACTGCAAGTTAAAAGCCAGCAGCTTGACAAGAATACTGTACAAAATAACCCTCCTCTCAAAACCCTTCTACAGAACCAGGCTGCTAATTCTGTGTACTTTTTCACCAGTGCCTCAAATTAGCATCCGCTTAACTTTGGCTACCATCCTATATTAACAGTCAAAAATCAGTATGAGATAAATTACAACAATTATACAGCCTCCTATACTAACCACTGAAATACATCATTCCTGGGTCTATATTTTAAGATTACTTACCCCGTCAAACTTGTCATTTGGATCTGCATCTGGAAGAGGATCCTCAGGCGTGGACTGTGTTTCGGGATCATCTTTTAATAGATTCCAAATCAGATCTTCCCAGACTCTAATGCTCACCATTTCTGTATCAGGTAACCCAAAAAGTTTGGATGTCGACTTTGGTCCACGTTTCGGAGAACTTGCCATGCAAGAATCTAAACCATGCGTCATAGCTCCACAGCTGTAGAAGAGGTCAAACATTGCGTAACTATTCTCTAATGCAGGCAATTAACAATGGAGGAAAAGAAAATATAGCCTCTATTTGGTTAGGATGTGGGTCAATGCCACTCAATCCAAAAGGAAGCCAGACTAGAACAGAAAACATTAATTACCACCAATAGTTTGTTAACTTGTTACCAGGAAGTTACGTTACCATTATTCATCAGAAAAGGATGTTACATTACCATTTTAAACAAAATGAAAAATCCAAGCTCAGAAATGATGCACTAACAAAAGTCGAACTCTAACCAATTTTTTTTATGCACATATGCTGTACAAAACACCAAAAGATTGAATATATTAGATTGAGTCCTTAAAGCAAATGACCTTTACCACCGGGTTCACCAATTAGAGAGCATCCACTTACTTTTCACATGCACCCTTCCTGTACTTGTTTGATGATGCTGCATTATTTGGATTTCGTTTCCACTTCAATTGAAGTGGTGAATTCTAATATGCAAAACATGAACAAAATGTGGGTCAGTATTCAGAAGCTTTAACTGTGCATCTCCACTCAGTCTCAACACTAAATTAAAGGAAATCAACTTACAGGTTTCCTATCAAGGAGATGCCAGGGTACAACTGGCGGAGGAGGATTATCTTCTCCATGGGAAAACCTGCAGGGCAATCTGACACCCAACAGACAAATAAAAAAAAATGACCTTCTCATAAACCTCCAAAATAATAGTATTAACTGAATGATGGTGTTATGTAAATAACCTCTTACCTCAACTTAACATTTGCAAAGTCCATTTTTTTGCTCTCATCAACCTTGGCTTCATCCACCCTCAAACCACGACTGAATGATAGTAATGTAATATGTAAATCAGCTCATATAATTTCCTTTCTTTAATTTAAAATAGCACATGAACAAATCAAGTAGATAAATCACCCAGCCATATCCACTGAGAAATTGAAATGCAAACTAGAAAATCATTTGAACATAGAGAAATATCACTCCCAATTACCAGCACATAACATGCAATTTGGCG
Source organism: Ochetophila trinervis (assembly GCA_003254975.1). Taxonomy (NCBI): domain Eukaryota; kingdom Viridiplantae; phylum Streptophyta; class Magnoliopsida; order Rosales; family Rhamnaceae; genus Ochetophila; species Ochetophila trinervis. The sequence goes on from QANX01000552.1 coordinate 80,588, forward strand.
GAGTACACAATACAATTAACCTCAACACAATGAAACATTCAGCATGCATACCTTGGACTAAAAACGACTACAGATTCATTCACTAGCACTCTTATCAATTGTAAATGCTTATCATTCAACACTCCTACTTCAAAGTATTTCCTATATGCGTATATATGGGGAGAACAAACTAATTAAAAATGTAATCGCCTATTTCCCCTGTTATGGATTTGACAATTCATGTTAAAACATTTTGAGAGTTTGCATTACAAAAAAGAGACACAAATGACACAAAATAGTATGTACCTGCAGGATTCTTCTTCTCTGAACTTGCTTAGCAGCGCCTCTAACGCGGTCCAGTCTACTGGATATGGATCAGGTTTATCTTCTTTTTCTTTGATAGACTTCAAAATCCCCTCCAACATATCAGATACTTCAGCAGGACTATCTCTTAGCTTTCTACGTTTCCTAACTATCTCCATCAGTTCCTGCACCATTTTCTCCTTCTGCTCTTCTGAAAACATCTTCTTCTTAAGTTTGGTTTCACCTATACACAAAACGAAACAAAAATTCAACTATAGAAGCATAGCGCTAGTTCTAACAAACAAAAACGAAAAACAGAAATAGATAATTGAATACAACCGAACAATACAAAATTAATTACAATCAAACTAACAATCTAAAAAATCATATCGCAAATAAGTCAGATAACAAAGGAAAATCGCAAATCAAAATCAAAATCCAAAAAGTAAATCCCTAAAATTAAAATATACAAATACGTATACAGATAAAACATTCCAACGAGAAATCCTACAAATAAATAAATTTAAAAAAAAAAAAATCGCTATCATCATCGTTGAAGCTTACCTTTACCTGGACGCTCGCCTAACTTGCAGAATCCTACGTGAAAGGTGCCTTGTGAGTTGTGAATAGAAACAGAATGTCGTACACGTATTTATAGCAGAACGTTTTGTATGTAAAATGACACAAATATCCATCCCGTTTCACTTAATTTTGGCGGGTTTATGTCTAATCCGACATATTTTATTTTGTTAATTATTAAATTATTATATCTTTTGTAGTGTTAATTTTTTTATGCTTTTTTATTTCAATTCAGCCAAAATTTCATATTGGACTTTGGAGAGAAAGTACTATAATATTTTTGTATTCTTGAAAATTAAATTGTTTAATAATTGCTTAACACATTTTAACTTCTTTTTTTTTTTGGACTTAGGGAAATATTAATCTTTTTACAATTGTAATTTATTATTTATTTTTATCATGTAATTTTGTTGTTCTTTATTTCAAAAAATAAAACTAATGCAATTATTTAAATTATAATAATATCATCTAGATTCTTTGTGATTTATTTTTATTTTACAATAAAATTTATAGTTTAAAACATTTCAAAAACACTCTTGCTGTTAGTAATTGAACAACTTCAAAATATGAAAAAGTTAAATTTTTGTTTACTTTCATTCAAAATCCTGTAATATTAATTTTTAATAATAAAAATTAAAATTAAAAATATATTAATTGTTTTAACTAAATATCTTCTTCCTTTATGTTTTTTTTTTTTTTTTCCTTCTTCTCCTTTTTTTTTTAAACACAAAATCAAACTTCACATAGAAAATGAAAAATCTTCCTCCATCACACAATCAAACCTAGCACACAATCAAACTCAATAAAAAGTATGCTTTATTTTTTTTCAATTACCCAAATGTTGTATACGAAATTTAAATATGGACTATCACCTCTATTATCAGCCTCAATCAGCCATGTCTCTCGCGTCTTCACTAGCGGTGTCTCTCTTTTTGCGCCGTCAGAACTACCACGAACAACGCCCCACCAGTCATTGCCGTTGTTTCAGTCCCAGCACCCCATCACTTCCCATCCCATCTTCTAAATTCTCTAACATTCCCACTCAGTCTCGTTTCCATGGCCCAAAAACTCTGAGAAAACACACACCTTTGCCTTTCACTACCCATTAAACAAATCAATTAACTTTCTTGATTATGCATTTATATATCACTCTGAAACTTGAAGAGGTATTAATTTGCATATAATTGCACTATAAATCATAATGGTTCCTTTTAAGTATAAATTAGAATTATTATAAAAAAAAGATTAAAATGTAAAAACGAAATTATTTATTTTAAATTTTCCATAACTTACATATCTAAATTNAAGATTAAAATAAAAACGAAATTATTTATTTTAAATTTTCCATAACTTACATATCTAAATTGGTTTAACGAAACAAATTATTATTATCAATTTTCCATGAGTTACATATGCTTTTCGTTACATAATTGAACTATCAACCTCTTTACAAAATTGGATGAAACTAGAAACATTTTAAGGGTTGCAATCTAATACGATTGGCCTATCATCTAGTTCAGTTTACTCTCCCATTTTAAACAGGCCTAAAGATCATTATAGAAAACAAGAAAAATTCACAAAAAAATGAATGAAATGTCACAGGAGAAGACAGGCATTGTTTACAAAAATCCAACTGCAAGTTAAAAGCCAAAAGCTTGACAAGAATACTGTACAAAATAACCCTCCTCTCAAAACCCTTCTAAAGAACCAGGCTGCTAATTCTGTGTACTTTTTAACCAGTGCCTCAAATTAGCATCCGCTTAACTTCGGCTACCATCCTATATTAAAAGTCAAAAATCAGTATGAGATAAATTACAACTATTATACAGCCTCCTTAACTAACCACTGAAATACATCATTCCTGGGTCTATAGTTTAAGATTTACTTACCCCATCAAACTTATCATGTGAATCTGCATCTGAAAGAGGATCCTCAGGCATGGATTGGGTTTCAGGATCATCTTTTAATAGTTTCCGAATCAGATCTTCCCTGACTCTAATGCTGACCGTTTTTGGAGATCTTTACGCCATTTTTGTATCAGGTAACACAAAAGGTTTCGATGTCGACTTTGGTCCACGTTTCGGAGAACTTGCCATGCAAGAATCTAAACCATGTGTCATAGCTCCACAGCTGTAGAAGTGGTCAAAAGCTGCGTAGCTATTCTCTAGTGCAGGCAATTAAAAATGGAGGAAAAGAAAATATAGCCTTTATTTGATTAGGATGTGGGTGAATGCCACTCAATAAAAAAGGAAGCCAGACTGGAACAGAAAACATCAATTACCACCAATAGTTTGTTAACTTGTTACCAGGAAGCTACGTTACCATTATTCATCAAAAAAGGAAGTTATGTTACCATTTTAAACAAAATGAAATATCCAAGCTCAGAAATGATGCACTACCAAAACTCAAACTCTAACCAATTTTTTATGCACATATGCTGTACAAGACACCAAAAGATTGGATATAATAGCTTGAGTCCTTAAGGCAAATGACCTTCACTACAGGGTTCGCAAGTTAGTGAGCACCCACTTGCTTTTCACATGCACCCTTCCTGTGCTTGTTTGATGATGCTGCATTATTTGGATTTCGTTTCCACTTGGTGAATTCTAATATGCAAAGCATGAACAAAATATGGGTCAGTACTCAGAAGCTTTAACAGTGCATCTCCATTCAGCCTCAACACTAAATTAAAGGAAATCAACTTACAGGTCTCCTATCAAGGAGATGCCAAGGTACAACTGGTGGAGCAGGATTATCTTCTCCATGGGAAAACCTGCAGGGCAATCTGATACCCAACAGACAAATAAAAAAGAAATGACCTCATAAACCTCCAGAGCCAATAGTATTAACTAAATGATGGTGTGATGTAAATAACCTCTTACCTCAACTTAACATTTGCTTGCTCTAATCAACCTTGGCTTCATCCACCCTCAAACCATGACCGAATGATGGTAATGTAAAATGTAAATAAACACACATAGTTTCCTTTGTTTAAAATAGCAAATGAACAAATGAAGTAGATAAATTACCCAGACATATCCATTGAGAAATTGAAATGCGAAATAGAAACTCAATTGAACATGGAGAGAAATATCACTCCCAATTACCAGCAGGTAACGGGCAATTTGGTTGAGTACACAATACAACTAACCTCAACATAATGAAACATTCAGCATGCATAGCTTGGACTAAAAACAACTAAGCCTACATGATAGAATTCAAAATTATGCATGCAGTGATCATCAGAGAGCTTGAGGAGGACGAGAATTCTTTCTTACTTTTCCACATCAAAAGGACAATGGATCCTTATCCATTCACGATCATTTGCAGCTTGGAGAGGCTTTCAGAAATCTGGAGCCATCTAAACCACAAATTTATGCCGCGGTGCTCTTTTTGGGACCTCATTCACACCGCAGAGCATCAAGAGATGTTGTCCGGCATGTTTTCTGAATTTTTTGCAACTGGCAAGCAGCCTTACCAAGATGAGAACTAGTAGTCTGCTGCTGGGTGTTTGTTTGAGGCCAACAATGTGCTTTCTACTACCGGTGGGTGTCTCTCCTTTTAGCATCAGTGGTGGGTGGGTGAGTTAGAGAGTTTGATTAGATTTGAGTCATAATTATATTTGTGGATGTGGAGAAGAAAAAAAAATATCCGAAAAAAAAAAATCAATTAAAACAGTGCCTGATTACTAGTAAATTGAAAAAAGCTATATGCACTGTTTTATTTTGATAATTCAATATTGTTTTTTTCAATTTACTTCATGGACTAAATTTAAATCTCTAATGAGTTTTCTTTAGGATTTTGTTTTTTTTTTTCTCTTCATCTACAAATATAATTATGACTCATTTCTAGTCAGACTCTCTAACTCACGTACCATGCTAAAAGAAGAGACACTCATCCGTACTAGAAAGCGCATTGTTGGGCCCAAAGAAACACCGAGCAGCAGACTTTCAGATCTCATCTTGAAAAAACTGCTTGCCAGTTGCAAACAAGTCAGAAAACATGCCGGACAACATCTCTTGCAGCTCTGCGGCGTGAATGAGGTCCCGAAGAGAGCACCGCAGCAAAAATTCGTGGTTTAGACAGCTCCAGATTTCAGAAAGCCGCTCCAAGCCGCAGATGATCGCCAATGGATAAGGAGACATTGTCCTTTTGATGTGGAAAAGTAAGATACTATTCTCGTCCTCCTCAAGTTCTCTGATGATCTCTGCGTGCATAATTTTGAATTCTATTATGTAGGCTCAATTCAAACCGCCAATACAGAAAATTATCAGGGCCTTCCAACAATTTAAAATTGGACTCAAATGGTGGTGGTTTGAGCGACATTTTCAAAACCTAAGGTTTTGCAAGAGATTTGAGGCAGGGATAGAGAGAACGACGAAGGGATTTAGGGCCAGTGTATTAACAAACTTACCACATCACCGAGAATTTGTTCGACGCGCTGAAGAGAGAGAATGAGTGGGACGCGCTGAAGCGAGGGACTGAGAGGGTCGCGAGTGAGCACTCGCCGGGTGCGCAAAGCTCCTCCCTCCCACTACACGACTCCAATTACCAAATTGCCCAAGAGATTCTTCCCTCTGAGACTTCCCTTTTCATTTATTTTTTATGAAAGATCTTTAAATTCCCATTCATACCCTTTCCTTTTGTTTTCTTTTTTTCTTTTTTTCTGATTAAGTGTCTTCGACCTATCTGATTTAATAGCAGCTGACTCAAATGACACGTGTCTCTTATATGGGTTTTTTCTCTTAATTTTTAATTTACGAAAATAATATATTTTCCTCCAAAACTTATTTCAAATATTCTTTATATTATTTTTTGTTTTAAGATTCTGTTTAAAGTCATGTTTTCGCACTTTTTTTATATGATTTTTTTTTCTTAAAATTATATATGTATATAAATTCCCAGGTTAATTGATAATTTGCAAAACCAAGAGAAATAAACATAAAAGAATTTATGCTTTTAAACTTGGAGCAAAGATGCATGAGTTAAATGAATAGTTTTTGTACATATATCATCGGGAATAATTTTTAAACTAATACTATATTTTATATTATAAGGATTAAAAAATAATTATTTATATGTCATATATATAATATAACGATCTGTATTTTTTATTAAAAATGTTCTTAATAATTTAAGTTTTACTAAAATTAGTTTATATTTATATATATTTGTGTATTTAGATATTCTTTTGATATTATAATTTTCCACGTCTTCAACATAATTTCAACCTTTATTAGTAAGGACAGTCTATATTATGTTTATGTGATTAGATTTTTACTAATCAAAAGAAAAATCAAAATCTCTCAACATGTGAAAATAGATATGTTTTACTTTTTCAATAATTTTTTAGATATAATAGTGAAAGATGAGACAAAAATTTATATTATTGAAGCTTAAAAAACATTTACACTCGAATTCTGTATTTATATATACAAAAAAATGAACATGTGTGGTCATTTTATAAATCCTAGAACAGCTATAAATATAAAAAGCAACTAACTCTACAAAGTATCTCAATGCGATATTACAAAATGTCTCAATCAAATATATTTTTTAAATATTTGATAACACTAACTCTTATCTATAAGAGATAAAATCTGGATTCTCTAGTTGTTTTTCTTCGGTGTCTGTCAAGATTGGATTTTTAACACTATAAATATATAAAACTAGCACATGTTTAATTTTGAATTTAATTATTTTTTAAAACTTTTATTATTAAATGGCATTATACTATTTATTAGATGAACAATCAACGGTTGAAACTTGAAATTAAGCACAATCAAATGCAAAGAAAAACATACAGAGGATCCTAATTCAATCTAAACATAAACATCGTCTGAACTTGGTAATGTTAATTTAAAAGTCAACTATAAATTATATACATATTTTTTCGTGAATACTATAA
>QANX01000556.1:0-60244 GCA_003254975.1 Ochetophila trinervis
TTTATAAATTTTTTACTATTCAAATTTATAAGTATTTCATGTCACTCATTTCAATTGCAATCATTTAATTATTGTTTAGATGTTCTAAAGCTTATTATCCCTCTATATTGGCTACAGGAGCATATACATGCATCTTTTATGAAAATGAGGAAAACAATACGAAATAACTTTGATAATAGTGATTAATATATTAAAAATAAATTATCAAAGTATGGAAACAAAAATTTCAAATTCAAAAAAATATATATGATGTTCATAAAATAACAAAAATATTTAATGGAAAAAAATAAAATATCTATTGTCCACCGTTATTAATAATTTCAGCATCATTCCACATTAGTAGCTATATCAACTTTCCATTCATTAGCATACTCTCTCTGTTGTACTTGAGTCTCAATAATTGGTTCAGAATCATCTTCTTGATTAACAATAACTGATGAAGAAGATAAATCTTCATTATCTAGCTCAGTTGGAAATTCATCAGAACGACATTCCTTGCAAAGAAAATTGTGTAATCCTACACAAGCTAAAACTAGTTCTGCTTGTGTATCAAATGGGAAAGGATGAGCTGATTTGAAAATTGTGAACTGTGATTTGAATATACCAAATATCCTCTCAATTACATTTCTCAAGGAAGCATGACGAAGATTGAACAACTCATTTGCAGTTTCAGGATCACGACCTTGACCAGAAAATTCTTGAAGATGATATCGAACACCTCGAAAAGGAGCTAAGAACTGACGTCGATTAGGAAACCCACACTCCACCAAAAAATATTTACCTAAACAAACAATAATATTTGTACAATTAGTAAGCAATATACAATGTATACTTAAGAAAAAAAATAAACATCAAAACAAATAAATATACATAAAAATAATGCAAAAAAAAAAAAAAACCTTGTGGCACTTTAAGTCCATTATTCCTTGATAAAGCATCATTTAACACTTTTGAATCATGAGCAGATCCCTCCCACCCACTAAGCACGTACATAAACTCCAAATCAAAATTACAAGCTGCTAAGACATTTTGCGAAATTATTCTGTGACGATTGCGATAACTGCTGGTTTCACGTCCATGTACCATTACTGAAATATGGGTGCCGTCAATAGCTCCAATGCAATCCTATAATAAGGAAACATAAATAATAAGTAATTTATGACAATTTAATAATAATAATAACTTACTTTAAAATAAGGATAAAATCTTGTACTTTCTCTAATTTTTTCTGGCACTGTCGATTTAGGTCTGGCCATCATATCTACCGCAATTTTGTTCAATGCCTTCAAAACTTTGTTGAAATTTTTGCTAGTAGTAAAATGTGATCGAGAAAATGTTTCCCGAACCACACAATATCGAGAATTTTGACCAACTGTTAATAAGAATGCTGCAAGCATCTCCTCAATGCAAATAAATCTGGTATCCTGTAACAGTGTCTTTTCTCTAATGATAGTGCATAACTTTAGAAACACATCTGGATACATTCTATAAATTTGTCGAAAATTTGTCGGATTATCTTGTAATATTTTATGTACGTAATCGCATCCAATTAAAGTTTTTGGTCGCCTAGATAGGTAACGTTGGACACGATTATTGTACATATTATCTATAAGCTCATTTACCTTATCAATAGATGTTTCCATTAATATCAATGAATGACTAATAATTTCATCTTCATTCTCATCTTCTTCCATCTCTTCATCTACCATTTCTTCTTTTTCTATTTCAACATCTTCATGCATGTTAGAACTAGACATTACAAAAATTGAATCACCTGTGAAAAAAATAAAACAAACTCAATTGAACACAATCAATTAAATCCAAAACATGTCCATTCCATATTATAAAAGGAATAAAACATATATGTTCCATATTATAAAAGGAATAAAAACATAATCAATTAACATCCAAAAAATAATTGAACTAATTAAAATTTTAAATTATAATAAAAACACTAAAGAAAGTAATTCATTAAAAATATTCAAAATTAAAATGAAATTCTAAAACAATAATATTCTAAAAATCATCTAAAAACATTACTAATATACTAAAACAAAGAAACTCATTCTTCCAATTCAAAATTTATCCACTCGAAACGCTCTTCGGGTGTCATTTTCAAGAACTCCATCTTTTTTACTCTAGTGTTAAGCAGCCTAAGTGCTTTAAAACGAGCACGATTATCCAAATTTGGAATATCCTTGATAACGTCCCAACAACATTGTTGTTTAACATCAATTGAATCAATAGCCTGTTTGAACTCGCTAATAGTTTGGTTGAGCTTGTCTATAGCATCCAAGTGATAGTTATTAGTCTCTTTTCCTTCCACTTCCATTCTATTTTTTTTTTCTAGATATTGGAAGAACTTCTGAGTTCACGGGTTGTGAGTTGAAGTCACTTAGAGGTGGAGATTGTGGTAAAGTGTCATGGGTATCACTTTGTTCAAATGTCTCAGTCAATGGATCATACTCCAAGTCATCTATACCACCAACCCTATTGTCTTCTACCTCAGATGTTCTCGCATCTGTCTCCTCCCCTAGCCCAATTGAATGCGACCCCATTGCAATTCCATTTCCAATGGCAATTTCCAAATCATCATAGTCCAAAATGTCAGTACGATAACTTTTATGTGTTGAGACTGAAAAAAAAAATTATATTAGTATAAAGAAACATGCTCATTCCTAGTATATATTTACATGACATGTATACTATTTAATGAATTAAAATGAAATTCATAGATGTATTAAACGAAAATCCTTAAAGAATCTCACCTTAAAATACTTTTCCCATGTTTCATTGCTAGCAGTGATTTTTTTGTTATGGGATCCCATCCAAATCCAGAGTTATTAGCCCTAAGCTGAGAATAGTTGCTATATCGTACCTTAAAACATTTCATACGACTTAAATATTCCGTATAAGTCGTTTGACTCTCCAATTTTGCATTAAGAGTAGGGAGTATTTTTGTTTTCTACTGTTTGCTTGCTAAATGAACCATTTTTATCACGCCATCCACGTTTGGCAGCATCAGCAAGGATCCTTAATAACTCATTGCTTTCATCCATTGTCCATTCTCTATATTTTTCCATGCTTTTCCTTTTTTGTTTGTCATTTTCTTTGGTTGAGTCTTCCATTAAATTACTATATTGCACATGAAATATAATAAAAAATTAAAGTATAGCTCTAGTATTAACTATGATAGTTTGACATACATATATCCTAAATATGTGCACACAAAAAAAGAAAAGAAAAAAAAGAAAGTCAAATAAGTAAAAATAGAGAAATATAACTTTAATAATTGCTTCAATAAATCATGTTACAGACTCACAATGGTCATTTATTTGTTACAATAACAAGTTGCTAAATTGCTACTGTACAAAAGGATGAATCCTGAAACCCAAATATGCTTTGTATTAAAATAAAAAAAGTAGAAAAAAAAAAGAACAAGAAGAATAAAGTCTAATATACTATGTATTCATTGAAACTGACAAAAAAAGAAGTCTAAGCACCTAGTGGTGTCAAAAGTAAGGACTATGAAGATGAACGGTGATGTTACAGTGGTTGATGTTAGCCCCGATGCTAAATGTATAGTTGTTGCCCTGTTGGATTTCACAGTGAAGGTCGAATTGACTTGTTCTTATTCATTTTTTCTTTCTTAATTTCGCTTATGGGTTTCTTGTTTGAGAATCTTGTTAAAGTCTTTAAATTTTAATTAAATTTATCTCACTCAGAAAAGTCTGTATAACACTCAACCCAGAGAATTTTATGCTTTAGTAATATTCCTGTATCTTAGGAAAAAAATATCTCAACATGCACTGGCACTGGATACACAACATGCAACACGAGTCATGTGAAATATTATTCAATTTTACTAGGACTTTGCATTTTGGTTTGGAATCAGCACTAATACTGCACATGATTTTTTGATGTGTTCATGCATTTTCTTTCAGGTTTTCTTTATGGATACACTCAAATTTTTCGTTTCCTTAGTGTGAATGCCCATGGAAAAAATAACTTCCTAATCTCTCAAATACTCCTCAACTAAAAAGCAAACACCTATATCTTATATCTCACAAATTTTTACATTTATCTTTTACACCTTTTACACTACAGTATAAAAATCACTTCCCAATGCTATTGGTCATTGCTTCCCCTCATCATTATAACCCATCTAAGAACAAAACATTAAATCAAAAGTTGTAAGGAACAATATGTATTTGGTAAATTTTACTATAAGAGAAAGGCAAACATCAGAAGACAAAAACTAGCTTTTCTCATCAACAAGTTGTAACTCTAATGTTACATTGACACTGATAGCAAACTTTTTCTCACAAAATCAATCCAATTCTATTATTTTTTTTATCCATATAATAAAAATTTTGGGAAAATATAGAGAGAAAAAAACAGTGATTTCAACCATATACACACACACATACATTGGGATAGAAAGTGTACCAGAAAACAGGCCAAAAAGTGAGAATTTGGGATAAGTTAGCCTGAAAAAAATAAATACAAAACATTACTCTCAAATAATCCACATAAATTTTCACAGAGGCTGAATAATTAAAAAAAAATGAAATACAAATTGTAGACAAATAAATTTTGAGGCCTATAAAATTGTAAAAAAATAAAAATAAATAATAAATAATAAATGGGTGAATGCATTAACCAGAATGGTAGTCCAATAGTTTTGTATATATAGATAGAAGGAGGAAGCATTTTTCCTATTTTTTTAATAAGACTTTAATTTTATATGTAGGCTTACATAAGCAAATGTTGTTTGATTGACAGTCATTACAACGACGTCTTGGCTTTTTGTATGATATCCTAATTTCTTTTTACACTTGAAGCATGAAATCTTGCCGTTAGTTTTTACAGTAGTTTTGGCCCTAGTTGTATTTGATAGGCGAAACATATAAAAATAAATAAAAAAGCAACAATCTAAAAAGGTCTGTTTCCATCTTTTTTTCTGGGCAATATATCAATGGAATCTTGTTCTTGTTCATACATAAAAACTGGAGATTAGAAATATGCGATACCTATAGAAAATAGTAGAACACGTTGAACACAAAGAAGAACCCTATTCCTACTTGTCTTTTCTTTTCTCTAAAAAGTCTACAAAAATTTTTGGAGAGAATGAGAAACAAATTTTGAGATCTGATATATATACCCTAATCAAAAAATCTACAAAAGTTTACAAAAGTCATTTTATAAAAAAAGTAAAATCTAGATTGAATACATGTATACTTTTTAAACTTTTAAAAAGTTTTAATTGAATACCTCGTAATTTTTATAAACTTTTTTAAAGTTTTTAAAAGTCTAGATTGAATACCCCATGACTTTATAAAAAATTTAAAAGTCTGGATTGAATACATCTAAACTTTTTAACTTTGTAGAAATCTTTAAAAATCATGATTGAATACACCCCCTTAGTTACATGAAGATTGTTAATTTGATGTTGATGATTTTGAATACAAGTTCACCTTAAATTACATGAAGATTGTTTTTCTGTTGAAGAATTTGAACACAAGTTCACCTTGAGAACTTCTTACTATTGTCTAAGAAACTAATTGCAATACTCATATTCTTGCAAAGTATGCATTAAATTGTTGAGATTGGATAGCAACGACCCAATATGGCTTTCTGAGAGAAAGAGTTTCAAGTAAGGTTTGAAATCTAATCTGTGGGTATGTAAGGTTATGTCCTCTTATTTTGATTAATGAAAGTTACACAGTTTGTTTAAAAAGATAATAATAATAATAACAATAATAATAATAATAATAATAATAATAATAAAATTTGACTCAGTAATTCTTTTATTTTACTTGGTGTAATTTTCATTAAGCGCATCTATATGACCAAGGAACTAAACTTTATGAAAATAATCATCCATTTATGTAGAATATGAAAATTACAATGCATCTACGTCCTCAACTAATTCCGTAGTTAATTAGAATCAGGCGTGAGGAAGCAAAGTGTATCTTTCCAAAAAAGTACAGAGTTATACAATCAGAATAGCAAGCAACATTTGATTGTTGACTAGAGAAAAACAACGAATTTTATATCCATGCTCCACATGTGTTTGACATGCCGGTCATCAGAGGCAACCTTACAATTGGGCAAACTGCATTGTACCTATAGATGTCAAATAAACTAATGTAAGCAAACTAAAAAATCATTTATGAAAAACTAAACAGAGGATGTGTATATACCAGATGGTGCTTTTGTTGCCCCAAAATTCGCATTCATCAATATCTCATTACAAATAGAACACTCTTCACTCAAAACTAACAAAAAAATCCAACTGAATAACCAATTCTAAAAGTTGCATACTATAAATCAAAGTCATCACGAAACATATAAATTGACAGCACAAGAGTCACTGAAGTATAAACAACCCAAATAAAGACAACCCACCACGCCAGAAATAAAAACCACTCCTTTAACAAAAGCAGAGCAAGGCCGTAAGCTACAAACCAATTGGTAATCTTCGCTGGAGTTACCATCAACTTGGGATAATCCTAGAAAGACAAGCAACAGAACTGGGGGTGCAAGAAACTGCAAAACTACTAGGCATAAGAAGTGGTACCAAGATAAAAGAGCTTCGTTCAAGTACATTTGCAAGTTCGGTCGCAGAGCAACAAGTTGCAAGAAACCCGAAAGCAACAAGCACCAAATCCTAAGTTTAGCAAAATCACAAGGCAAAATTCCCACATTTCCAATATATAACACATATAGCCTTTCAAAGATAGAAAAAAAAAAGTTACAAGATATTAAAAAATTAGCAGTAAATATATGAACTAGAGAACAAATGTTTCCATTACAAATTGAAACTGTGAGGAAAAAATTGAAAACGGCTATGGTGAAAAAACTTACCTAAAAAGGCGACGCACTCATGGTGAACTCCAGCTGAAAAATCTTCCAATTGCTGATGTTGATTTGGCTTTGGCTCCAACATACTACCTCAATCTTGTTCCAATTGAGGAGAATATAACTAATGAAACTCAGAAATTTTTTTATATTGCAGTTACATGAAAACTAGTTGATGGAAGAGAACCTAACGATGGCATGAACCAGAGCGGTGGAGATTCGCCGGCGGCAAGCCCTTCAGTCGGCTGCCATGGCTGCTTGATTGTGAGGGAGGGGAGAAAGAGAACGTATTATACCTAAAAGGTTTTAAAATTAAATTATAAAATATTACAAATGTTTAATTTTGATAATATTTGTGTGGTGACATGTCAATACGATGTGGCCATTTAAGTTATATGTCATGTCAAATTCCACTCATGTTAATATATAAATGGGTAGAATATGTAGTATTTATAGCATTGATCATGAAATAATAGATAGTTAAAAAATATAAATATATTTTAGTATTTTTTAAAATTGAAAAAAAAATTATATATTTATCTAATCTAATTGAAATTGACAAATTCGTCAATTTAAAAGTCATCTGCATAGCAAATAACTATTAAAATTGATTTTTTTTTCATTTTTAATTATATTAAAAAACTATAAATAAATATCAAATTTTATTTTTTATTTTTAATTTTTAGTAGAATAAAAAATAAATAAACTAATTTTGAGAGTCACTTGCTATGTACATAACTTTTAAATTAACAGAATCTGTCAATTTTAACTAAATTAAATAAATATATAATTATTTTTCAAATTACAGAATATTAATTACACAAATTAATTATAGAAATTTATATAAACAAATTTAATTTTAAAGAATATTAAAGTACATTTAGACATAGTTAAAATTAACTCAGTTGATTTGTCAATCACATATACACAGGAGAAATCATAGGTTCGAAATACAGGGCAGATTATATAAAATAATATTGTATTGCCTTGCTATTGAAATTAATAATTTTTTTGGTGAATTTGAAATTAATAAATTTATAGCCTCCTAAAAGGAATAAAACAAATACAATTTATGCACTAAAGCTTGAGAAGAGAACCATCGTTCGTCTTAATTAACCATCGACTCCTAAATGAGGAAAATTCTTAAGTGAACTTCATTGTTTGAGGAGATTTATGAAAGTATCTCAAAAAAATTACATGATATGATAAAAAAATTATATATTATAGACAAAAATTATACATTATAGACAAAAATTACTTATTATAGATAAAAATTACACATTATAGAAAAAAATTACATAATATGAATAAAAAATTACACATTATGGACAAAAATTACTTATTATAAACTTAAATTACACATTATTGATAAAAATTACACAAAGACAGAAGATTCATGCCATGAATCCCCTGTTAAATTATAAAAAAGTTCCCTGAGTCTAACCCAATAAATGAATGTAGTACCATAACTTTCAATAGGAAATGTCATTACTTTTTCTTCTTTTTTGGTGAATATGCAAAACTTGATTAGGTTGGCGATTGTCACCCCAGACTTCAACACCCAAAAATAAAAACATACTAGAAAATTATGCAACATCTAATTCGTAAAAGCCAACACATAGCATTTTCCTGAAAAATATGACCTTAAAACACAGTAAAAAAAAAGTATATTTCTTACCTAAGATGGAAAGTATGGAGTAAACGAAAATACAGATTCCCTTAAGCATAAATAAACAAAAGCCTCTATATCCTCAGGCAAAAGTCTAGAGTTCGAATCATCCCACGATCCCATCTCCAAGTTAATACAATAATCTGTAAAATTGAAAACGTAAGCCTATGATTTAGGCATCATAAATTAGCCTGCTGCCGTCAGTATTATTTGTTTCTCTACATGACATGGACTGTCCCAGTAACTTCTATATATTATATAGTCGGGAAAAAAAAACAAAAAACCAAAACAAAACAAAACAAGATCTTGAACAACATACTGACACAATTTCCTCATGGTATCTTTCCAAATGATAATTTTGAATCTCCCCTAATAACATTTGCTCTTGCTAAATGGATTGCATTCTCTAAACTAGATAATTCAAGCACCAACCTTTCCTCTGCTAAACATCTTTTTATTACCCAAAACAATGGCATAATCTGATGACCAAGCCAAAAAATCCAAAACCATTCAATACAGCATCCTATTTGATCCTCTAAATACATAATTAGTTCAGTATCAAAGTCCAAAACTCTGCACCCACCTTCTTCCGAAACGTAATTAATTTATTCATCATATACAGTAGTATTAGCAAGAAAACATGAGCCAGACAGAACATAAAACTTTTTAAGCGGGCTGAACAGAAAAGTTATCAGTACCCAGACTGTGACTCCCCCTTGTAAAACAAAACAGCACACAAAAATTATCATACTTTCTTCTCTCAGACCAATCGTAGCACTGCAAGTGGTTCTTAAAAAAGATCGAGAAGATGATATATTGAAAGAAAGTCATTTGGCATTAAATTTTAACATCCTGAATAATTCCCATCTGCGATACAACAACAACTAAGTAACAAATCACTTTTTAACACTAGCTAGCAAGATCAAAATCAATTAGTAATATATAACCACTAACGATGTTTAACATTCTCCATAGTCTCTCCTCTCAAACTCACTTGCGGCTTAATTTAGGCATTTCTGGGTCTTTTTGAGTTTCAGATTCTGAAAACAAATATCTCCAAACTACAATATGGAACAACCCTGGACTTCTATCAATTTTAACACATCAATTATGCAATTATAACACAATTCTAACATAATCACAATTCTAACATAATTTTAATGCTTTCTATCCCAACCAATTGAAACTAAAATTCAAGCCATATTTTCAACACCATGTTTGGAAAATAAAAAAAAATCAGCATAAAATCGTAGCAGCTAACCAATAAATGCTTCAACCCGAATCTTCATGTTTAACTACAAACTAGAAAAAAAAAAAAAAAAAACAAACAACACTTNAAAAAAAAAAAAAAACAAACAAACAAACAACACTTCCATCACATAATCAAAACACACACACACACAGAAACAACAGAGCATTACAATTTTGTACCTTATTTAAGCGTACGGAGTTGAGGAGTATTGCAGTTCATCATCCTCCTTATAAAACATAAAAGCATATTCAATTACCAATTCCACACACAGAATAAAGTACTCTCCGACTAAACCCACATTTTGTTGTTCAAAAAGACCGACCTGACTCTGATTTCACAAAATTTATTCTATAGTTGAAGAAATTAGTGATAATTTTATAATATTCAACGCTGAGGAGTCTCGGGCTTGCCGTTCTCGGAGAGCTGCTGATCATGGAAAAAGGTAGAGAAGTTGGTAGAAAGGTCGGAATAGAGCGAAACGACCTTAGAAATATTGCCGTTGATCTCCTGTATAAGAGCCACGTTCTTGACCATGTTATCGGGGAGCCTAGACTGGTGGTTGTCGTTGACTTGCTGGATCAGAGCTCGGTTCCGATCAAGTACGGACTGAACCTGGTGGAAGTTGGTGTTGAAGCTCTGCCAGACCTCGCCGCCGCCTTCTTCTTCGTCTCCTACGGTGGGTTTGGATTTGCGTTTGTTTAGGGTTTTGTGGTGGTTGTGACGGCGGTGATCCGAAGCGTCGTCCATGCTCGATTCGGCGGCGGAGGTGGAGGAATCCAGCGTGGTCATGTGCATGGATGGACTATTAGACCGCTGCTGTCTCATTGGAACACATTGTCGTTGGCACTTGGCAGCACTGTCTTTTTGGTCATTTAAACTACAAAAAGCGAGAAAATGAGATTGCGTGAAGATATGCATATATATTAGGGTGCTAAGTGTCACGGACTTGTAATTTTCACCTTCAAGCCGTGTGGCCTTAGTTACTATTCCGACCTTTTGTATGCAACTAAGTAAGCCTTTTTGCCTTTAAGAAGAGAAAGCTAAGCAAGCAAGAACACAAGAGTTTGGGAGAATGAAAGTATATTGCTTGAAAGAAAGCTTTACAAGAGACTTTGCTTGAATGTTTTGGATTCTTGGATGGTTTGGCCAAATGAGGCCTCCACCTATTTATAGACAAGGAAAAATGATCCTACGGCTATAAACGATTCGATCCTACGGTGGAGAATGAGTTTCTAGAGTTCTCCACAAAAATATCTAGATATTTACACAATTTACAAGGCTAAGAATTCTCCAAAGGATTCTAGAGAATTCCACACAAGTCTAGGAGCTTGGACTTTTCAAAGTGTGGTCAAAATGCTCACCAAGTGCTCGATAAAATGCCAAGCTCACTTTGCCCTCCAAGTGTTCGACGAAATGTCAAGCTTGTGACATTCTCCCCCACCTATTTCGTCGACGCCCTCGTCGAGCCTTCTTGATGGAACCGCTTTATTTGATCCTCGAATTGCCACAATGCATTTGCGGGTTCCCAACTTGCTTCACTATCGGGTAGTCCTTTCCACTTCACTAAATACTCATGACTTGGATGGTTGTCCCTTCCACGAACTACTCAGTCAGCCATAATTTGATCCACATCCTTGTCATAAGTGTTGTAGATGCCCATTGGTGCTCTTTTGGACTCCCCTCTTGAAGGATCTTCCACATCTCCATGGTATGGTTTCAAACAACTTACGTGGAAGACCGGGTGAAGCTTGAGCGTCGGTGGCAACTCTAGCTTGTATGAGACTTTGCCCACCTTTTTGACGATTGGAAACGGCCCTTCATATCGGCGGACAAGTCCTTTGTGAAGCCCTCGTGTAGACTTGTGTTGAGAAGGTAGGATCTTGACAAACACGAGGTCTCCAATTTGGTACTCCACGTGCCTTCTCTTTACATCCGCCCACTTCTTCATCTTCTTAGTTGCCTTATGGAGATAAGACCTTGCTAGATCGACTTGCTCATGCCAATTCTTGGCAATCTTGAACGCGGACGGACTCCTCCCTCCATAGCTTGTGGCAAGTGTGTGTGGAGTCATAGGTTGTTGCCCCGTGGCAAGCTCAAAAGGACTTTTGTTCGTAGCCTCACTCCTTTGCAAGTTATATGAGAATTGGGCAACATCTAGCAACTATGCCCAATCATGTTGGTTGGCACTCACAAAGTGCCGTAGATAGAGCTCCAACAATGCATTCGCTCGCTCGGTTTGTCCATCGGTCTGAGGATGAAAGCTCGTTGAGAAATGCAATGCCGAGCCCATGAGATTAAATAACTCCGTCCAAAACCTCCCGGTGAACCGTGAGTCTCGATCACTTATGATGGATTGTGGCAATCCCCAATACTTCACCACATGCTTGAAAAATAGCTTGGCGGTGTCCTCGGCCGAGCATGTTTTAGGAGCGGTGATGAATGTAGCATACTTCGAGAATCTATCGATCACCACGATGATAGTGCCGCATCCTTCAGATTTGGGTAAGCCAATGATGAAATCCATGCTTATACTCTCCCATGGTCTCTCCGGTGTAGGCAATGGCTCCAATAAACCGGCGGGACTCTTTTGCTCCACCTTGTCTTGTTGGCATACAAGACAAGTCTTCACGAATGTCTCCACATCGTCCCGCATTTGTGGCCAATAATATGTTGTTTCCAAAAGCGCTCTCGTGCGACGTTGCCCCGGGTGGCCCGCCCATTTTGTGTCGTGGCATTCCTTGATTAAATTCTGCCTCAAGTTGCCCCACTTCGGAACATACACACGACGACCTTTGGTGTAGAGAAGGCTATCTTCGACCCAAAACCTCTTCGTCTTGCCCTCCATGGCAAGTTGGAGGAGTTGCTTTGCGATGGCGTCCTGCCTCATGCCTTCCTTTACTAAGTTGAGCAAATCACCTTGAAGCTTGCTCATCGACGCCAACTCGGCCTTTCTACTTAAAGCATCGGCAACAACATTGGCGGTGCCAGGCTTGTACTCGAGCACGTAGTCAAATTCGGCAAGAAAGTCTTGCCAACGAGCTTGCTTGGGACTCAGCTTCTTTTGTGTTTGGAAGTAACTCGTGGCCACATTGTCCGTCTTCACCGTAAATTTAGACCCAAGCAAGTAATGCCTCCAAGTGCACAAGCAATGAATTATGGCGGTCATCTCCTTTTCTTGGACCGTATACCTCCTTTCGGTATCATTTAGCTTGCGACTTTCGAACGCAATTGGATGCCTCTCTTGCATTAGAACGCCCCCTATGGCGAAGTTGGAAGCATCGGTGTGCACCTCGTATGGTTTGGAGCAATCGGGCAATGCTAGGACCGGTTCCTTCATGATTGCTCCTTTCAAGCTCTCGAATGCTTGTTGGCATCGGATGGACCA
Source organism: Ochetophila trinervis (assembly GCA_003254975.1). NCBI lineage: Eukaryota > Viridiplantae > Streptophyta > Magnoliopsida > Rosales > Rhamnaceae > Ochetophila > Ochetophila trinervis. The sequence continues at coordinate 13,171 of QANX01000556.1, forward strand.
TTCCCATTTTTGGCTTTTCTTTAGAAGATCGGTGAGTGGAGAAGCTATGGCGGAGTATCCCTTGATGAACCGCCTATAATAATTAACAAGACCAAAAAAAGATCTTAGCTCACTCACCTTGCTCGGAGGATCCCATTCTTGGATGGCCTTGACTTTGGCTTGATCCATGTAAAGCTTGCCATCCTTGATCTTGTGGCCGAGAAAGTGAACTTCACTTGATGCGAACGAGCACTTCTCCTTCTTCACATAGAGCTCGTTCTCTTTGAGCACTTTGAACACAGTTCGCAAGTGGTGGACATGTTCCTCAAGTGTTTGGCTATATATGACAATATCATCCAAATATACCACCACAAATTGATCCAAATACGGGTGAAATATCTTGTTCATTAATGTGCAAAACGTGGCAGGTGCATTGGTGAGACCAAAGGGCATAACTAGAAATTCATATGCACCATACCTCGTCACGCACGTTGTCTTCGGCTCGTCACCCGCCGCTATGCGAACTTGGTAGTATCCCGACCTCAAGTCAAGCTTGGTGAAATACCTTGCTCCTCCAAGTTGGTCGAACAAATCGGCTATCAACGGTATAGGGTACTTGTTTTTGATAGTAACCTTGTTGAGTGCCCTATAGTCGATGCATAGCCTTAACGATCCATCGTGCTTCCGTTGGAATAGAACGGGTGCTCCATAAGGTGCCTTCGACGGTTGAATGAATCCGGCATCCAAGAGTTCCTTAAGTTGTCTCCTTAGCTCCTCAAGCTTCGGTGGAGACATTCGGTATGGTGCCTTCGCGGGAGGTTTGGCACCGGGCTCCAATTCAATTGCATGATCCACCTCCCTCCTAGGTGGTAGTTTCTTGGGTAGCTCGAGTGGCATAACGTCCTTGAATTCGTCGAGAACTTGGCCCACCTCTTTCGGTAGCTCCATGGGACTAGCTTCCTCTTGGTCTTCACAAAGTGTGGCTAGATATGTGAACTCCCCCTTGTTGATCCCTTTCTTGAGTTGCATGGCGGAGAGGTGCTTGGATGTGCTTGGCTTGCCCACGGTTGGAATCATGCACGGGCCTCCCTCCAGGATGCACACGGTGTTGTAGCGAGGGAGTGGGACGACGTTAAATTGCCTAAGAAACTCCATGCCAAGCACAATAGTGAAATCATCCATAGGAGCAATAGAGAAGTTAATGTTACCTTGTCAAGTTCCGAGGTGTAGCTCCACATCTCGAGCTAAGCCGTCGAGTGGTTTTGCCTCCGCATTTACGGTCTTCAACCACCCTTGCCCCTTTTCAAGTTTGAGGCCAAGCCTCATGGCCTCTTCCCTCTTGATGAAGTTGTGGGACACGCCGGTATCCACCATGACTTGGGCCTTCTTCCCATTGATGCGCGCCGCCACGTACATGAGGGACTTGTCATTGGTGTTGTGAGCGGGAACGGGACTTGCCTTCAATGAATTAAGGAGTTGTAGACACCCTAATTGTGGCTGCTCTTGAGCCTCCTTCTCCTCGAGCATAGCATTCAAGGACTTCCTCTTTGGGCACTCCCTTGCCCAATGTGGCCCATCACACAAGAAGCAATTACCTTTCGGCTTGATCTCCACCTTGCTATCCTTCATTGCGTCCTTGTTGAATGGTGGCCTTTTGTATTCTTTGCTTTGGTGAGGTTTGTTGAACTTGGCTCCCCCACCTTTAACAAAGCTAGGTTTGGGCTTATAGTTGGAGGACTCACCTCGTTTGTAATCCATAAGAGTTTCGGCGACGGTGAGTGCGGTGGAGATGTCTTGCACACCCCTCCTTTGCAATTCTTGTGATGCCCAAGGTTGAAGCCCGTCCATGAAGTTGAAGAGAAGGTCCTCCTCGCTCATGTTGGGAATTTGGAGCATTAGGCCGGAGAACTCCTCTACGTAATCTCGAATTGATCTTTGGTGCTTCAACTCCTTCATACGTTTCCTAGCTTCGTGCACCACGTTCTCGGGGTAGAATTGCCTTTTCAACTCGCTCTTTAGCGCCTCCCACGAGTCGATGGTGCAAGTTCCCCTCTTCATTTCCTCATGCTTTCTACGCCACCACGTAGTCGCAAGGTTAGTAAAATAGAGGGTAGCGGTATTTACCTTTTGCCTTTCATCATGGAAGTCCAAAGCTTCGAAGTATCGCTCCATATGCCACATATAGTTGTCGAGCTCCTTAGTGTCCCTTCTTCCGCTAAACTCCTTGGGTTTTGGAGCATCCACCCTTGGAGTAGACACCATTTGTGTTGAGATGGCACTAGTTGCAGCCCGTTTGCATAGTGCCCAATCCGCTCGCGTTTCTTCCAAGCTCTTCTTAAATTCTTCCATCTGTGCTTGCATATGGGCCATGGTCTCAAGCACCTTTGCTTGGAACGCTCGGTTTTCTTGCCACGCCTCGGCGTTAAACTCACTTGTGCTTTGTGTGGATCCCCTAAGCTCCTCCATTTGGTCGTCCACACGACCCTCGAGCAACTCCACGCTTTGCTCCAATCGGTCGAGCCTCTCCATCGCGTCGGCAACGGCTAGTTCCACCTTCACCACACGGGTATCCATGGTGGAGATAATGTCCCTCGACTTCGAGCGCCCACGCCCTTTCTTTGCAGCACTGGGGTCGGCCTCCCTTCCCCTCTCAACTCCCACAACTTCAGACGATGTCATCATCCTTCAAACTTGTTGCAAGCTTTCCACGAACCTTGGCTCTGATACCAACTGTCACGGACTTGTAATTTTCACCTTCAAGCCGTGCGGCCTTAGTTACTATTCCGACCCTTTGTATGCAACTAAGTAAGCCTTTTTGCCTTTAAGAAGAGAAAGCTAAGCAAGCAAGAACACAAGAGTTTGGGAGAATGAAAGTATATTGCTTGAAAGAAAGCTTTACAAGAGACTTTGCTTGAATGTTTTGGATTCTTGGATGGTTTGGCCAAATGAGGCCTCCACCTATTTATAGACAAGGAAAAATGATCCTTCGGCTATAAACGATTCGATCCTACGGTGGAGAATGAGTTTCTAGAGTTCTCCACAAAAATATCTAGATATTTACACAATTTACAAGGCTAAGAATTCTCCAAAGGATTCTAGAGAATTCCACACAAGTCTAGGAGCTTTGACTTTTCAAAGTGTGGTCAAAATGCTCACCAAGTGCTCGATAAAATGCCAAGCTCACTTTGCCCTCCAAGTGTTCGACGAAATGTCAAGCTTGTGACATAAGGCACCTGATTTTTGATTTTTTTAAGGAGTCCGAAATTGCTGCATGTTTTAACGTCGTCAAAATTGTAGGAGTTTGCGGTTAAAATTAAAAGCTTGGATTTGTAGTGAAAATTGGGGGCTCGGTCAAAATTGAGTAAACATTTTAGGGAAAAAAAAAAAGAAAAGGTGCATTTAAATTTCCATGACAAATATTGGATCTTCGCACCATTTAACCGAAGTTTCAAACATACCCATTAAACTAGAGAAAATTGGCTTTACTATGGGCTTACTCCGTGCAGCTCTGTAGCTATCAGCCGGCTTTACTCCGGGCTTAGTCTAGCTCAGCATTTCAGTATTATATATATGATCCAGGAAATATCAATCAATTCAGTTTATTAAATATTCAAGCTTGTTTTATGTTTACAGTATACCGAGTTACGAAGAAATATTTTTCTAAAATGAACTTAATAAGCTGATATATCTTGATAAAGCACAAATCATGAAAATGATTATGATCGGGTATTTGCTTTTTCACTAGTATATTCTAAGTATTGAAATTATTTTATTTTCGCATACAAATTATTTAATAAAATTTACAGATCTTTATATGTTATATTCCATGATTATATCCGGACAATGGAAAACAAACTTGAAATAAGCTAGCAGATGGAGCTTTCATATAATGGAAATTTCCATTAATTCTCAGTTTCTATTCAAAAGCATAAATGAAGATTCCTGACTTGTCAGATTTAGAATTTGAAGCAAGGTCATCAAAAGATGGGGCATACTCATCTAAGTATTTTCTCACTTGGCTGCTAACTGAGGAGTTAGTTGAATGGGAAAGCCGAGTCGGACAAAGCACGAAGTAAAGCTGACTGGCGACTTTGGAGTTGCCCAGAGTAAGGCCGATTTCTTCTGGTTTGATGGGTATGCGCGAAGCTTCGGTTGATTGGTGCGAAGTTGGCTAGTGCGAAGACCCGATATTTGTCATGGAAATTTAAACGCACCATTTTCATTTTTACTTAATTTTGATTGAGCGCAAGCAATTTTGACCAAGCCTCCAATTTTCACTGCAAATCCAAGCAATTTTGACCGAGCACGTTAAAACTTTTTGTGTTTTCGGGTTTTTTAGAGGAACCCGATCGGGTGCTTTAGCAATATTGTATATATATATATATTCTATAATAAATATATTTTTATTTTATTGAAATAAAGATTGTCACTAAAAATATATTTTTAGAGATAAATATAAAAATATTATCATTAATAATTTATTTTTAGTAAAAATATTTTTAAATTTATTACTAAAAATATACTTTTAGTAACAATTTTTATTTTAATTAAATAAAGATATATTCATTGTAAAATTGATATATATATATATATATAATACAGATTTTGGAGGAGCGTCCACCCGATCAGAAGTGCACCTGAGAATTGAGATGACAAAGATTTATAAAATTTATAAATAAAAAAATTAATAACACATTTTTGTAAATTTTAATAAATTTTTATGTAAATTTTTTTTAAAATTTAATTATTTTAAAAAAACTATTATTATTAATTAGGTAATTATTCTCAGATAAACAGTAGCATGTACTTATGGTGGAGAGAGAAAATGAAGGGAAATAGTTCAAATAAATTAAAAAAAAAAATCTTCCAAAGTATATGAAGATGAGATAAATCTTTTACTGAAAAATCTATTAAAATTTGATTTTAAAAAAAAATTATAAAAATTATTGAAATATTGAATACATTTTAATTTTTAAAATTTTAATTAAATACTGTATAATTTTTATATATTTTACAAATATTTTAAAAATGTTGATTGAATGCTTATAATTTTTAGTTATTTTAAAAAAGAAATTAAAATTGAGTATTTTATACTTTTTTAAAAATGAAACATTTTAGATTAAATACTATCCCAATTTTTATGAAACTTTTAAATCCATAAAAATCAATTATATTTATAAATTTAGCCAATAATATTTGAATTCAAATTTTTCTTTTTCTCCTTGTGTTAATTGTAGTGATGTTCAAAAGAATCGACCAACTAATAAAATTGACTGGATCATTTATTTTAGTTTAGTTTGATTAAATCATTTTTATTTTTAAAAACTAACCATAGATTCGGTTTGAATTAATTGCTAATGTTTTAAAATCTAATCAACCAGATCAAACCATTCTAATTACTTTATAAATAATAAAATATAGAATAAGATATATATAATATATCTTAGTGTCTGTATTTTCTCTTTCAAAAAAATTATTGTTTTTTATTTTATTTAATAATTATATATATTTTTATTTTAAAAGATATTTTTTATTCAATAAAAAGTTAAACCCAAACAAAATATTAAAAAAAATTGAACTCAAAAATCAAAGATAAAAGTGCCAAAAATATTAAATTCAAAAAAATAAATAAAATTTCAAACTCAAAATTAATAATCCAAATTGATCTAAATCAATTATTAATTGAGTTTAATTGAATTATATTTGAAGTATAAATCAGTTCAGTTTGGATTAAAAAAAATAAAATTTATTACTGATTAGATTATATTAATTATCCTCAAATATAGTAAATTTTAAACCGATAAATACTGCTAGTTAGTAGGACGCACAGTAAATGCGAGTCGACAATGAACTAAGATAAATATCTAAAATGCAAGGGAATTGTGCAAATGTAGGAGTATTAGGAACGAAAAAAAAGGTCAAAAAAGTACAAAGCAGTTCTGCCACAGAGGCAATAAGAGTGTTTACCAAAAAAAATAAAACGGAGGCAATAAGAGTTCGTGTGCTGTCTGTTCTTCTTTCCGAGTCCATACAATGCTTAAATAGTATTTCTTTTTGGTAAATATGCATAAGTAGTATTTCTCTTGAGGCTTAAAAGGTAAAAATATATATTATGTCTATTTATATAATTATTTAGTTATTTTTTATAGCTAATTATTTATATGATTTAATTTCTTTTAGAAAACAATAAAATTCATATCTTATTGAAAAAAGACAATTTTGTATTTATTTAAATATTAATGTTTTTTTTAAATTCTATTTTATATTGAATTTAAAATTTTAATTTAATTTTACTTTTTTATATATTTTTAAATTGACAGTTATTTTGTACGTTCATTTTCTTACTTACTTACAGTGGATATCTTTAGTTACACAATACAAGTTGCCAGAACCCAAAATATCCTAAGTGGATCCCAAAATCCCATTCTCTCATAAGCACACTGTCAAAGATGAGAATATGCTAGAATAAAATTCTACAAAAGTGTTGTATTCAATAAAATTTTTAAAAATATTATTTTACTAAAGACAATATTACTCTATTATAAACAAATATTATTCGAATAATATTTATTCATAATAAAATAGCATTGCCTATAATAGAGTAACATTTTCTAAAATTTTATTTAATGCAACACTTTAGAAGGTTTTATTCTAGAATTCTCCTGAAAGATGATGAAGCCCTCATGTAGGCAAGGAAAGTGTAATCAAATAAAATTGCTTTATTCTAGTAAGATTCAGCCAGAATTGTGAAAGTGCAATATAAACAGAACTAATATATTAGACTATGATTGAAAAATACAAATCAATTTCTCATGCATGTGCTGAAGCTATAATAATGAAAAAGAGATGCACATGATTAGGTTAGAAATAGACACTAGTCGGTTGGTTTCCTTTTCCTTCCAAGTATGGATGCTTTTTGGAATCTAGGACCACCCATCCGCCATTTTTTAAAAGCTGCCATTGAAGATTGAGCTGCCTCATACACTACAAATACACAAGCATTAAGGTAAATATTTCAGTACAGAAGTTTTGAGGAATGACACTAAAATTTGCTAAAACATGTAGTAAGTATCTCACTGGTGGTTTCTTCTTTCGTTAGGAGTTTTATGCATTTGGAAGCCGCCGCAAATGCTGCAGAGTGTGCCTTGGCTAAGACTTCCTGATATCTGTTTTTAAATGCAGATAACAAGAAGGATCCCAAATCTTTATCGCCAACCCTATCAACAAATTAAAAAAAAATCAGAGGCTAGTTATAGTCAGTTTGTTAGCTAGGTAAAATTTGACTAGCAGTATACAACATGTTTAACAAGTTAGCAACACTTTTGTGCCACCAAATTTGCTTAGTCCAATTACGAGGACAGTTAGAAGTATTAAACATATCATTTAGTTGCATTAACCTTAACCCATTTAAGGCCTGTAAGCATTCTCCTTAGTCTTACTGTATAACTATTAATGCCCAAGTAGGAATACAAAACATGTAACAGAACAATGGTGTGGTAACCGGCAAAAATCATGTCACGCAACAGATGACGTCAAAATCTCCACCCAATATGCTCCAATTACAACAAAACCAGTGCATAACTTCGGCCTTTATATTGTTTGAATAGAAAATTTTAGCCTTTCGCTTCAGTGCTCTCCAACATGTTGCATGATATTGTTTATAAAACATACAAGCAGATAAAATGTACTACAGTAAACATTAAATGGAACAATGATGAACCAGTGATATCGTCAAATGGTTTTGGTTAACATTCACATACAGCTTTTCAGATGCCTAATAACCTAAGTCCTATGCAAGCTAATTCTACTTTTTGATAGACAGCACCATATAATGAATATACAAGCCAATGATAAATGAATATGAAAGTATTAGTAAGAGAACAACTTTATCTATAATGGGTGTTCTTGACATGTATTATGTCTCAACAACTCGTCAATGAAAGGGGACCATATTAACCTTTAAGAATATAGTTTAACATAAAAAATTGCCAGAGAACGCATTAAATTGGTAAAGTTATACACGAAAGAAGAAAATGAGTAAGGAAGAAACTCACAATAGTGCCATCTTGCATCCAAATTCATAGAAGTATGGACATCGAGATCTCAGTTCCACACAGGCAGAATCAGCCCCAAGTTCCAACCTAGTTCTGGAATTAAAAGAAAAAAAAAATTAAAAATATTCTACAAAACTTAAAAACTGTCAACGACTCAACAATAGTAAATTAAAAATCAGTTTTTCAAATTTGAACTCACTACACGTGTCACTTATCATAATTTAATTGAACATATGCTACATGTCGAAGGTTTTTCAACCTTACTACTTGGTAAGTCACCACTCTGGACCTGACTACATTTTCAATGACCTTAATGTCACAGAAAGAAACTACTAGTTAACACTTTTCATAGGTGAAATTAGGTTGAATTTCATTGATTATAGGAGAGAAACTGCAAAAACAAAACATTTTTATTGCATTTATACAAATTCAGCAAGCACATACATGTATCTATTCTCAAAACTGACCCAAAAAGTTCCTCTCACTCAGCCGCTAAAAGTTCCCTAATGGCCTAATATAACTTTATACAATAGATATTGGAAGAATGAATATATCAAGATATTATGACTCTTACTTTTGATTGAAACAGGTAGGAACCTTCACCGTTACTACTTGTCGTGAGTATAACTCATGAGCAAGCCAGAAAGGCAGCTTTACTTTGGAATCTTTTTCAACCTGGAAAAATACAGACAAGAAAATATCAGAAAATATTCTTTCTCAATCAAGCTCCAAATCCACTGTGCTCACTTACACAATCTGTTTCAGCACTGGGATCAATTCCCACCCCATTTGCTGCCTCTTGGAACACAACCGAGACACGCTGTCAGCAAACAGATTAAGACATTTAGAAAATCATCAGAATCCAACATTTTGGGAGATGAAATTACAACCAGCGGGAAAAGAATACAAAATGTGAACCTCTTCCTCAGCAACAATATCATCAAGGTCATAGTAATTTGCCATTATATAGAAAACCTTGCTTAGTGCTAGATACTTTTAAAATGAATGAAGGTATTTGCAAATCCCACACACTTTAAGTGAAAATCCTTTTATAGCATCACCAACCATAACCTACAATGAATTGAAAAGTATAAGACATAGGCAGATGAACCAATGATTATATTAGAAAATGTACTTGAATTGAATTATATAGCTTTTGGCATAGACAGGTGATTTAACATATTAGAAAATCTCCAATCATTTTTCCCGAGTCATCAATATAAGGTAAACTACAAATGATATTTAAATACACAGATTTGGGTCTTCCAAGTGGGTAGTAGAACTACAAACTGCGAATCAGTCAAAGGGTTCAAGATCATCTCATTTATACCGATTATTCAAATGACATGATTTAGAATTTCAATGAATTGGCCGCAATCTAAGATAGGACAATTTGGGCAAACTAGAAAAACTGCTATACCATTTTGATAAACAAGTTCGTATGCAATAAACCCATTGATTTTCAAACAAAAACCACCCAATCAAATTCAGCTAAATGCTTCTCTCTCTCTCTCACACACACACAAAATCTCGACTAAAATCAGCTCTAAATCGAGAAGCAGATGCAATCCGAACCCCGAATCGATTACTGAATAGCAGAAGAAAAGCATCGAAATCAAATTTTTCTGTATAGTTCAGATACAGAATTACAGAAGGGAAACAAAATAATATATTCTAATTGAAATTCAAAATAATACTGAAAACTAAGAAATATAGATATACAGAAGAAAATAAATAAATAAATAAAAGTAAAAATAGAAAATTACCTGAATTCGTGTTCTTCGTTCCTCTAATTTGGCGTTGGCTTGTATGGTGTATGTGTGTGAGAGAGAGAGAGAGAGAGAGAGAGAACCAACGCCGAGCCTCCACTGCTAGAAGATGGCTGAAAAAACGAAAAGCAACCACATAAATTGAAAAAAAAAAAATAGAGGGAAACTCGAAAAATGGAAAGCCGGGAATTCTATTTCTAGTATTGCCAGTTAAAAGATACATGAGAATTCAAACATTTTTATCAATAGATTTTTTACGCTGACTTTTTAACATAACACTTATATTTTATTTTATAATATTATATTATTTTAATTTAATATAGTATAAATTTCCATACTACTATTATAATAATTAAAAGAGAATTTGTTAAAAAATACTCTTAATTGTTCCAAAAATATATATATAAATAGAGCAATAAATATTTGTTTAAAAAAACCACACACAAAAAGTTGTTAGAGAATACTTTAAAATTTCACTCCTTACATTAAAAGATAATTTTTTTATTATAGAGAATATACTCTTTTATTTTAAAGAGTATGTTGAAAATACACTTAGTTCAAAAAATAAAATTAAATTAAACGGACTAGTTAGATTTTAGCTAGGCATATAAAAAAAGTTTAAAATTTGATTTCGAAAAAATCCGGCTTAAATTTAGCTCGAGTCCGATATTTCCTAAGTCCGAAACTATTCAATTTCGTCTTGGTTTGTGCTCGGATTTTAAATTTTTAGTATAGATCCAACTCAAAACCCGACTCACTGGAATATTCGTTGAGTCGCCCTAAGTACTAACCTGATATTATTTATTTTAATTTTTTATATATCTAAATAATTATTAGTTTAAATCATAAACCATATCAAATTAACAAAAAAATTATAAAAAACTAATATTTAATTATCTATATTATGTATATATAGATATGTATAACAACAATTTGTTTAAATCTTAGAAATTGTTATATAATTGAATAATTTATTTATTACAATTTAAATTTATGATGTATTTTGAGTACATAAAAAATCATAATATTATGTTTTTAATTTTTATATAATATGTTTTAAATAAAAATATATATTTTTAAATTAAACTTTAGGCTATAAATTTGGGCTTCAACCTTAAACCTCAAGCCTGAGCTCGATACTTAAGCTTGAAACTCGACTTGATACTCATAAAGCTGGGCACTCGGCTTTAAAATTTAGAGTATTAATTTTGCTTGAATTCTCTCTCAAACCCAAAATAACCTAGCCCAAGCCCGAAGTTTTAGGCTTAGGCTGGATTAGGCGGTTCAAATTTACACCTTTAATTTTAGCATTTTTAAAAAATGAAAATGTAAAAGAATTTATTTGATAGAACCCCAAGTTTAAAAAAGCTATAATCCCAACACACATGATGATATGGAACAAACCCTAGGTAAAAATCCGCTCTATAGCACCTGATATCAAGTGTATCTAGCAACACTAATTAGAATGCAAAGAATGAAATTGAAATTCGCCACAAAGTAAATACCTTTGATAAGAAGATCAATTCCCAATGCAACAAGTAGAAGAAGAACTATCCTCACTTGGAACACACAGGTCTTGTTAAAAACAATAGTAGATTCTAAATAATCAATAATCAAAATTTTTTTTTACAAGCTAGTAACCCCCCCTCTATATAAAGATTATGGTTAGGTTAAGAATCAATCTAGACCATAAAATAATTAGGAAAGTAATCATAAGGCTTAAAACTAACCCTAAATAAATATAATCCGAAAATAACAATAATTACAAAACAGCCATTATAATTCAGAAATAGCAATAATTACGAAACTGCCATTATAATCTGAAAATAGTAAAAATTATGAAACTGCCATTATAAAATGCTTGTTTTTAAAATGACGTCGTTTCATCTCTGCAACTCCCGAGCAGCATTACTACCTTCATTCCTTGCTTGGATATCATGCTTAAATCATCATTATGCCTCATAAAAGTGTTTGGATCATGTGGATACTTAAATCGATCTTCATCAACTATTCTCTTCACAAGTCCAAGCATTCTTGGTTTGATCTTCTTAGCTCGAAAACGCGTCACTGGTCCACTTGGCAGCACAATGTCTTCACCACGAACATCCATGCTAGAAGAGCGCTAGATGCCCACATCATTCCCTCCCTCCTCAAAAAGATTCTTCATCGAATCTGCATCCATGTCAAAAGGAGAAAGATCAGCAACATTGAATGATGCAGACATATTATACTCACCTGGAATATCAATCTTGTATGCATTGTCATTGATCCTCTAGAGAACTTGAAAAGGTCCATCGCCTCTACCATCCAACTTAGACTTCCTTTGGTTAGGAAACATTTCCTTCCTCATGTGTACCCAAACCTAATCTCCTGGTTCAAATATCACTTGCTTTCGTCCCTTATTTGCTTTATAGCGGTTAGACAATTACGCTTCTCAATTTGCAACCTCGCATTCTCATGATAGTCTTAACCAAGTCTGCCTTTTTTTGTCCATATAAGCTAGCAATTTCACTCAAAGGTAAAGGCATCAAATCCAACACAGTTAAAGGATTAAAACCATACACAATCTCAAATGGTGAAAAACCTGTAGAAGAATGAATGGTTCTATTATATGCAAATTCAACAAAAGGTAAACAATATTCCCAAGTTTTCAAATTATTACCTACAATAGCACGAATCAAAGTATTTAGAGTCCTATTAACCACCTCCGTTTGATCATCAGTTTGTGGATAACAAGTAGTAGAATACAACAATTTAGTACCTAACTTACCCTACAAAACTCTCCAAAAGTGACTCAAAAATTTTACATCCCTATCAAACACAATAGTTCTAAGTACTCCATGCAATCTTACAACGTCCCTAAAGAACAAGTCAGCAATATTTGTAGCATCATCAATCTTATGACATGCAATAAAGTGTGTCATCTTAGAAAATCTATCAACAACTACAAATATGTTATCCCTACCCTTCCTAGTTCTAGGTAATCCAAGGACAAAATCCATGGATATATCAACCCAAGGCTCATGAGAAATAGGCAAAGGTGTATATAACCCATGTGGCATAGACTTAGACTTGGCCTGTCTACATGCAATACATTAAGAACAAATTTTTTGAACATCCATTTTCATATGTGGCTAATAAAAGTGTTCAACTAAAACATCTAAAGTCTTGTGCACGCCAAAATGACCCTTTAAACCATCACTATGTGATTCTCTAACAAACAATTCTCTAATAGAGCAATTAGGCACACAAATCCTTGAACCACGAAACAGAAAACCATCATGTCTATAGAACTTATTAAATGCACATTGTTCACATGCAACATAAATATCATTAAAATCTAAATTACTTAAATACATGTCTTTCAATTGCTCAAAACCTAACAAATTAAAAGTTAATGTAATTATGAAAACATACCTTCGAGATAATGCATCAACTACTACATTATCCCTACCTTGTTTGTAGCATATCACATATGGAAAAGTCTCTATGAACTCAACCCACTTTGCATGCCTCTTGTTGAGCTTTCCTTGTCCTTTGATATGTTTGAGAGACTCATGATCGGTATGAATGACAAACTCCTTTGGAAGCAAGTAATGTTGCCACACCTCCAAGGCACGAAACAACGCATACAACTCATTGTCATACGTCAAGTACTTGAGTTGAGCTCCATTTAGCTTCTCACTAAAGTATGCAATGGGACGCTTTTCTTGCATCAAAAGAGCACATATACCAATCCCAGAAGCATCACATTCAACCTTAAACATCTTATCAAAATTAGGTAGAACAAGAATAGGAGCATAACATAACTTATCTTTTAAAGTTTGAAACGCATGTTATTGTTCTTTACCCCATTTAAAACTTACCTCTTTTTTGACAATTTCATTCAAATAAACAGCTATGGTAGAGAAGTCATTCACAAACCTTCTATAAAAGCTAGCTAAACCATGAAAACTTTTTACCTCAGACACGTTCTTAGGTGTAGGCCATTCCTTGATAGCATTGATCTTCTCTTCATCTACTTCAACACCCTGTGCACTCACAACAAAACAAAAAAAAACAAGCATATCTATACAAAATGTGCATTTTTTAAGGTTAGCATATAATTTTTCTTTTCTAAGCACATCTAGCACTTGGCTAACATGCATTACATGGTCATCTAAACTTTTGCTATATATCAAAATATCATCAAAATAGACAACCACAAATTTTCCTATAAATTCCCTTAAAACATGGTTCATTAATCGCATAAATGTACTAGGAGCATTAGTTAACCAAAATGTAACATCCCGTTCCGGGAAGATATTGAAAATTTCTCAAAGTTGACCGAGTTGACCAATTTTGACCAAGGAAGGGCTCGGGTTGACTTTTTGTGTGAGCATATTTTGGCTTTGACTAAGGTGCCGTTGTGTAGAACTAGTCGATACGAGTTCGTAGACTAGTAGTACGCTCAATTCCGAGTTAAGACCGAGAAGTTATGGTCGTTTTAGTGTTAAGGGCATTTTGGTAATTTGGCAAAAACTGATATTTATGGGTGAGAAATGACCGTTTTGCCCCTGTCTGCATCTTTAAGAAATCTGGAATTTTCCCACGCACGGACCGATCTCCTCGCCGCTTCCCCTCCCCCTTCGCCGAGCCTTTTTCGCACGCCGGTAGCCGCCACACCGTGGCCGGAGTTGGCCGACCACCACCCCTAGATCGAAGCCGGCAACCTCCTCTTCCTCCCCATACCAGTGGTTCGCCGTGAAACGACCCAGATCGCCGGAAATTGCAGCGAGACCGAGAGCTCGTGCAGCCCGTGCACTGTTGCGACACCACCTTTGGCCGGCCATATCTCACTGTTCCGGTGGAGTTAGGGAGCGTGCTTGGTACCGTTGGAAAGCTGGTGCGACGATCTACATTTTGGTACTAAGATTGACCCTGAAGACTGCCGTATCACATCGGAAAAAGGCCGCAAAGTCTCAGAAAAACCACCCGCGACAGCTACCTTTTCACCTAGATCTACTCCGATCTCCGGCGAGTGGCACGACACAGCCACCACCACTGGCCTCAGACAGCTCCGGCGACCAGATTTGCATCTGGCCGGACTCCGGTGACCACCCCACGCGCCCCACGCGCCTCCCACGCGCCGTCGCCGTCTTCCTCCATGCGCCGCCGCCGATCTCCTCCTTTTCCGGCGAGTGAGTGCTCACCTCTCGTCCCAATGCGTTCCTAGGGTCGTGGGCAAGCTTGCTGTACCTTCGATTTGGTCCAATTTTGGTCGGATTCAAAAACGCACAATCCCGGCCGAGGTCCGATCTTCCAGGACTGATTCTGATCAATTACTGCGACGAATCTTGAAATTGAAGGTAGATTCTCGTTCCTTGCATCTTCAATTTTGTTTCGGTATAAAGTTTGCTGAAATCAGACTTGAAATGGAAAAATCTATATATTTTGGAAATTTTTGCTGATTTGGAACATTTTCGTAAATTTTAGAAATATTGGGATAATTTCATAATTACTAAAAAATTGGACAATCCTAGTAATTAGTATTTTAATCTTATAATTGGAAACTCAAAAGACTTTTATGAGCTTTCAGTAAATTTTCGGAACTACAGGTAGCTTGATCCCTTGTAGAAAGGGTATGTAGGCAGCTCAGTTTTAGACTGAGTCCAGCTACACCATACTTAGACAATATATTTGTTTAAGTGTTGGGTTGTGCACTGAAATGTGGTTTATTGTGTGGGAAAGACGTGCTGGTAGAATAAATTTTGTATAAAAATGTTTTTCCCTGCAAGTTATGACTTTTAACATTTTGGGGAGTGTTAGAAACAGCTGAAATGCTGCCGAAATTTCTAATAAAATTTTTGGTAGTAGAGAAAAACCTTTCGGTCCGTTGGTTCTTTTTCGTTTGNAAATATTGGGATAATTTCATAATTACTAAAAAATTGGACAATCCTAGTAATTAGTATTTTAATCTTATAATTGGAAACTCAAAATCCTAGTAATTAGTATTTTAACCATCAATTCATATAAACCATATTTTGTTTTAAAAGCAATTTTCCACTCATCCCCTTGCTTCATCTGAATTTGATGGTATCCACTTTTAAATCTATCTTAGTAAATAAGCAAGCACCATGCAATTCATCAAGCCTATTATCTAACCTAGGAATGAAATAACGATACTTTACCGTTATTTTATTCACTGCTCGACAATCAACACACATCTTCTATGTGTCATCCTTATGGAGAAATATGCACAAAACTATATTCCATTATGGAAAAATATATGCAGCATAAAAGAAATGGCAACAACTAAACATATACCACCACATTGAAATTTTTATTATGCACAACAATATATAGCATCAAAATAAACACATGAGCACTCAATGTATTTACAATCACACATCAATGTACTTACCTTCACCCTCCATGATTAAAGATGGACAATGTATTTGTGGGCAAGAGTTGAAGATGATAAACAACTTTGCTTACATAATTTCCATTATAAGATTCAAAAAGTATACAAATAAATCCAAAAACATATAACATAAAACAAAAGTTACTTTTCTTGTTTTGCTACCTACCTACCTAGCAAAGTAAGAAAATGGAAAACATGGTTATTTCTTTGGTTTGGTAAAAATGCATGGATGTAAAACTTCTTTACTCTATAAAAACTTAACAAAAATTAATCAAGTTCAACATGTCAACTTCATGGTAGTCCATAGTTTCCATTTTTTTAACCAATCAGTTGAGTATACAAAACTAGACTTCATCTACAAAATTGGAAGTAAACATGACTTGAGTATACAATAGGATCTCTAGCATTATTAATCTCAGACTTTCCACCAAATTATAAAACAAAGGTCACAAACTATAAATTACAAATTCATCAAGCACTTATAAAACTGTAACATCCCGTCCCGATAAGATATTGAAAATTTCTCAAAGTGGACCGAGTTGACCAAGTTTGACCAAGGAAGGGCTCGGGGTTGACTTTTTGTGTGAGCGTGTGATGGCTTTGACGAAGGTACCGTTACGTAGAGCTAGTCGATACGAGTTCGTAGACTAGTAGTACACTCAATTCGGAGCTAAGACCGAGAAGATATGGTTAAAACTGTGCGAGGGGTATTTTTGGTATTTCTGCAAATATGGAAAATGACTAAAATGTCCTCAGCTTTATATTAAATAATGTGAGAAGATTCTGGAAAAGGGGGGACACGCGGAGGCACGCGTATTTTCCCCCCCGGCGCCAACCCAGCCCATGCGTCTTCCCCTGCCGCTGCTTTCTTCGCCGGGAACGGCGACTTTCCGGCCAAAGTTAGGCCGGGATCTCTTCGGAAAAAAGACGCCAGCGACTTCCCCTCTCCCTTGGCGCCGGTGGCTCGCCGTGGAAAGGTCCAGACAGCCAGAAATTTGAGGAAATCCAATCAGCTGCGTTTTTCGAAATTGCCGGGTTAGGCCCGTTTCCGGGGCCGATCAGCTGCGCCACCGCTTGGGTTTGGAAGCCCACTTGCCCGGCCACCTTTCCCTGCCGGCGGCAGCCCGTGAAACAGTCCAGATCGCCGGGAAAAGCGAGAAATCCGGTCAGCTGCACTTTCGTGATTCGCCGGATTCTGGCGGAGTCAGGCCGACCCACTGCCCGGGAAAGGTTCGCCGGGACCTCCTCTTTCTTTCCCCACCCTCGGCTGGCCGTGAAACGCCGCGGATTGCCGGAATCGACGACGGATCCGGCGAGGGCCGTCTCTCTTCCGGTCACCAGATCTCGGCGGTTTCCGGCGATGGAACCGGTCCTTTCCTCCTATTTTGGACCTCCTGAGTCCGATTCCGGTATCCGTTCGCCTCGAATCTTGTTCGTTTGAGCAGTACGAAGGGAGGAGGCTCGGCTGCCACTTCCCGACCAATTTTCGGCCACCACCAGCGGCGTTTGGACGAGGTAAAATACGGTTGTGCTCTACTCCTTGCAAGCTTCGTTTTGATATATAATTTGTATATTATAAATGAGTAGTGGAAATTATCCGGTCTTGAACGGTGATATTAATAACGGTTAAAATAGGAATTATGGGTTGGTGGTATAAATGTCTGAGTAATGATGTTTTGGTAATTATCGTGGGATGAATTGGTATGCTGTGAATATAAGATGTGGGTGTGTGACTGGTTTCCGTGGTTAGTGTTAATAGTTACGGTATATATATATATACGTATTATGTGATTATTTTACCGTAAATACTAAATAATTGCTGAGAGTATTTGTGGCTTGAATTTAGCTTATTTGCGGTTTGATTTTGGTGAGAGTTAATTTGGTTGTGTATGTGGGTTGAATATATTGAATTAAATTTGTTAACGTATTGGGTATAATCGTTATGTGGCTTTGTGTATGAGGATCTGATCATGTGAACTGCTTTGTGAAGTATATATGTATGTATATGACGATTATGAAATAAGTAATTGATGTGGATGTTTGTATCATGTTATTGTCTCTGGAATAAATACTGGATATAATTGTGTGGATGAGAATTGCATGGGCGAGGAATTATGCCGCCAAGCGGGGTGTTGCTAGCTTGGGCGAGGAATCATGCCGCCAAGCTATGGTTGTTATTTTTATTAAATTGGTTGGAAAAGCTTGATGGAATGAAAGATGTGTAATTGGTGATAACCGGAAAATGTGTGTTTGTGAATGTGTTTGACTGTAGTATATTTGGTATAAATATGCTGTTAGAACTACAGGTAGCTTGATCCCTTGTAGAAAGGGTATGTAGGCAGCTCAGTTTAAACTGAGTGCAGCTACACCGTACTTAAACAATATATTTGTTTAAGTGTTGAGTTACGTACTAATTGGTGATCTAATTGTGTGGGAAATGCGTGCTGGTAAAATAATTATGGTATAGGACTGGTTTTTCTTGCAGGTTTGTAGCTTTTAGCATTTTTTTGGGGAGTGTTAGAAACAGCCGAAATGCTGCCGAAATTTTTAA
The DNA here is from genome assembly GCA_003254975.1 of Ochetophila trinervis. Classification (NCBI taxonomy): domain Eukaryota; kingdom Viridiplantae; phylum Streptophyta; class Magnoliopsida; order Rosales; family Rhamnaceae; genus Ochetophila; species Ochetophila trinervis. Next base: position 31,927 of record QANX01000556.1, read on the forward strand.
TAAAATCTCCGGCAGTAGTGAAACCTTTCGGTCTGTTAATTCTTACCCTTTTTAAAATTTTGTTTAGCGAGTTTTCACGACTGCTTGTGGCTTAGTGGCAACATTAAGTCACGCAGGCAGGATTTTTGCGGGTCGGGTCCTGTCAAAAACAATATAAATTTACATGCTTTTGAGTCTTTTAAACAACATTCTTGACATAACAAAAATCCAAATATGCTAAAACCACAGAGAAGTCACTAAGAAGAAGTTCTACTTGCAAACTCATATTCAGTTGGTTACTTAAACCATGCATGAAAGATTGCCAAAAAAGTCAACATTTCCGATGTGATGAATATGTTAAAACTGTTTATCAAGCTTCTAAACCATAAATGATCATGTCAATAGTGAACTATGAAATTAAAACTATCTCAAACACACTTGAACATATTAATGGAAAATATATTAGCAAAATTGCAAAAACACCAAGAAAGGCAATTTCACTTTTTTTTCATCAATAATAAAATAAAGATCAACAACATATGCAATAAACCCAGAAAATCAATTTTACACATGCATCTAAAAATTTATTATCTTCAAATTTTTTTGATCCAACATTACCGGTTATATAATATCCATATAGATTATAAAATTATAAATCATACAATTATGAACATTGTGGTTAACACTGCTAAACATTAGCAAACTTAAATAATCCCTAATCAAAACCAGTCTCATTGAAACAAAATTATCTAACAAAATTATCTTTGCTATAGAAATAAGTCAAATTGGAACATTTACTTATCTTGTTCAGTGCAAACGTCTCACAAACACTCAAACCACTGTACCTTCCTTTGTAAATAAAACTCTATATTTGCTTGACCATCACAAACAAGAAAGGAGAAGATGGGAAAAGAGGAAAAAAAAAATTGGAAGAGCAAACAGCGGGTTGGCGTGAGAAAAAGAGGGGAGAAAAGAAAAAAAAAAATATAGGGTTAAAGGTTGGAAGAAGAACCAGGAGAAGGAAATGGGAGAAGAGAAAAAGAAAATTGAAGATGAAATGATTGGATGTCGTGAAAAAAAAATAAGAGTAGAGAAAAGAAAAAAATTTGAAAATAAAAAAATCACTTTTAGAAAGAAGATGGACAGGCTGAGTTGTTCAAAATAGAGAAAAATAAAAACAAAATTAAAATGGAAAGAAGAAATGGTAGGCTGAAGAAGAAGATGGAAGGAAAAAAAAAAAAAAAAAAGTTAGTGAAAGTTTATAACCAATTGCAAGTTAAATTTGAAAGTTTTATTTAATGCAACTACTAATGAACTTTACTTTAGTCTTGCCCGAATTTAACTACTTCAAGTCCATTTGGAATTTCTTACGTCGTTCATATAAAGGAATCATTGAGTCAAGTTATGATCCAAAATAATTTTATAATAATGACCTTTTGGAGGTTCAATCCGTTTTGAAAAAGTTTATCCGTACAGCGGATTAGTAAAGTTTACTCTTATCCTATTACCATTTAGTGCAAAAATCACTAACGGAACAGCACTAACACCATAGCTTCTTGAATCTTCTTTTCCAATATATGTGCTATATATATATAATAATAAATGATACCATCTTTTTAAGGAATACCATATTGCAAATAATTTCATTACATATTCAAATAGCATTCGCTCGTTCAAGAATAATTACAAGAAGATTTTTCATTTCTCAAGTACGACGCAAATTTCACCTATATTGGGCTATAATCTAATTCTATGAAATTCTCTGATTCTAACTAAAATGTAAGCACAATGAATAAAACAACAATCTTCCAAAATTGTGGACAGGAATAATGGAAAAGAAAAGATTAAACGTTCATGATTAAGAACTTAGTGACACTAATCAACCATCACACCCTAAGATATGATCAATTGATATTATTCAATTTTGAATATGAGCAAATAAAAAAAGAAAAACGTCGATGAAGCCGTTTTTGGCGAAAGATTCATCTGCTGATACAATCCAATTTTGCATATGGACTATTAATGCTCAAATCTCAGCAAAACAAACTGCAGCTTTTTCATCTAATATGATATAGAAATCATTTTCTGATCAAACATTGAATGGCTTCTCAACTACGAACTTTCTCCAACGCCATGTAGCTGAAAAAATGTGAAAGGTGTAAAGTTACTTATAAATAATAACCTACTTGCAAAGCTATATTTGATAGATCTAAGTACTCATATATAACAGTCTTTTTCTGGACTTCTAAAGTAGTATTTGCACCAAATGTATTGGATCTTCTTCCCTTCCCTTCCTTTTTTTTTTCCCAAATTTGAGCATGTTTCAAGCAATAACATATCTTTGTTTTTCATGCAATAATAATATATCTTCGTTCTTCACAATTAGCCAAGCTCCTGTAAGGGGAGAACAAGTAGAAGATGACACTGCTGCTTATTTCCACTGAATCTCCCTGTGAAAGGTCCAGTCAGAGGGATTTAATGTTCTTTTTCCGTCAGCAGTAACGAGATCATATGGCGAGTCCTCTGCAAATTCAGTCGGCAGGGACTTCCAGTGTAAGCATGGTTTCCAATCAGCATTCTTCATTACCTTCAATATCTCCTCCACAACTATGTTGCTCCCCTCAGCAGATAAATGAACGCCATCTCTGGAAAAGAAGAATCAGACTAAATTTCCTTTTACCAGGGAATGCAAAACAAATTAAACTCTTTGACAATAAACTACTACTGAACAATGAATCAACAAATTCATTAAATTTACATAAGCTTTAAGGTGGTCATCATGCAGGTTCATGACAATGTCTATTTACTTTGCTTGAGAAAGAGTTGAAGAATATATCTAGGCCAGATATCTTCCATATGATCATGAGATCACATATTGACCGAGCTTCATTTGTAATGAAAGTTCACTGAAGTAGTCTAATATTTTTCATTTTTATTTAACATTTTCTATAAAAGGACCTTATTTCTTAACCACAGATGAACAGCCATCTAAAGTGACTACTTGAACCATAACAAGGACAACGAAAACGATATTATGAAGTTATGGGAAGCAAAACCTTCTATCTCAATTCTGCAGAGATTGAGTAAACCTTAAAGCAGATTTTATTTTTTGCAACAATATCAGAATAATTATGACATGACTAATTAACTGAAGCCATACTTCACAGTTAAATAAAGAAGTGAGAAACATGCACTCATATACACATATAGCCATTAATGACTCAACTATAATGGCATAGACAGCGCTAACAGCAATGCCTAATGTGTACTCATTGGATCCAGTAATAAGCATCAGTAAAGCTTTCAAGATTCTAGCCGAAACAAGACGAGGTATCTGAAAATTGAAAAGGCTAAAGTTTAAATGGGGGAAAGTACTTTTTAGCGCAACAAATTGCACTCATCAAAATTGAGGGTAGTGGTTTAACAAGAAAATTTGAGCAAGGAAACTTACGTAAAACAAGTATTCATCCAATCATCTCTTTTCTGAAATGCAGTAAAAAGATCAACAACCTTCAAACCCATTTCTTGGCACAACTCTACACAAGCTTCTGAATACTGTCCGCACAACTCATTAGTTCTTACTAGCTTGCTTAAATATTCACTGTTCCAAAGGTAAAATACCAGCATTTGAATTTTCATAGTAATATTAAAAAGAAGGAAAATATTATAAGATGAGCAAATGAGAACCTTGTAATTCCACGAACTTTTTCCTCATTCACAGGAGGACAACTAAGAAAAATGATGCGTGTTGAATCTGAAAGACTCTGGTAACATAAATGTTGTGTTAGAATGCATCATTCTGCACTGGAGAAGGCATCAGTAAAGTTAATTTTGATGGTCACCCAAAGGTGACGTACATACAACTCAAGCATAACTAAATCATTTCAAAAGGTATGACAATGAAGATTTATTATTTCCTTTAGCACATTTGGATTGTCTCTTAAATTCTTTATGAAAAACTATATTTTTTTTATCGATGCAAGATTGGTTTCATACATTTTGGTACTTGTTTAAGCCTCAGATATGCAGACTTATCCGATGGTAAAAACCAAAATTGAAGGCGTCACCCATTTCCTATGCAGTTACCATGAATCCAAAACATAATCAAGATGCCAAGAAAAGGTGAGACGAATGAAGTACACATTACCCCAACAGTTAAACTGGCATGTACTTAAGGATCCCTTCACTCATTCAGCAATTCTACCACAACCTATTTATTCATAGCATGATAATAATATTTATTCTGTGTAGGAAGAAAGAACCTGGAGATTAACTATATTTTCTTGATTGTTGACAATGAAGATTTAATATTTCCTTAAGCACATTTGCATTGTTTCTTAAATTCTTCATGACAAACTATATTTTCTTGATTGTAGCAAGATTGGCTTCATATATTTTGGTTACTTGTTTAAGCATGTGCAGACTTGTAGATGCTAAACCAAAATTGAATGCATCACTCATTTCCTATGCAGTTACCATGAATCCAAACAATATTCAAGATGCCAAGAAAAGGTGAGACAAATGAAGTACAGATTGTCCCAACAGTTAAACTGGTATGTACTTAAGAAACCCTTCACTCCTTCAGCCAGTCTACTACAGCCAATTTATTCATAGCATGATAATAATATGTATTCTGTGTAGGAAGAAAGAACCTGGAGATGTCTTGCAATCACTCTCATGTTTTCAATGTATTCAGGAAGTGGCACATGAGGGCCTAGGCCAGATGAGTGGGGCCCCATTGAATCATTACCTCCAAAATAAGCTATGATCAACGATGGCTGTACTGCAGCATCCTATATTCAATAAAAAATATATTGTTGGGAGTTAGTATGTACTAGAGTCTAGACTGCTACATTAAAGCCTCAGCAAAAGAGAGCAGTATCTATATAGTTCACTATCCTCTAGTACACAAAAGAGAAAATACTTATAAATATTTGCAGTTATAACCTAGTTTCCACTGTCTCTGTCAAACTGCTATGATCAGAAGGAGCTTTGAGAAGGTAAAAATGGCTACAAAGTCACTGACAGTGACATGTATATGTTCAGTACAATATGAATTCTATTTGTGGATGAACAAGTCACTTAAATATTCATATGGGAAAACAAGAGAATCTACTAAAGTTAGGAGGATTTCCATAAGATTAGCAAATTTTTGGATGCAGCTCATCCAATAATTTTCATTTTTAACGAAACTTTGCAACAAACTTGAATCCATTGCGTAAGAGGAAAATAAAAAAATATTATATATAAAGTATGACAGTATTTTTTGGCTAAAAAAACTAGTGAGGGAAAATAAAGAAATAAAAATAAGTTATGTGAAATCTAGGAATTTTATTTTGAAAACATGTCCGGATATTTGTTTCTCTTTCCTTTTTCCTTTATGGGACTCCACATTCCGACCATAGGATAGTTTATGTAAAACAAGCCATATAAAGCTGGCATCCTAATACCTCTTCCCATCTGCCCTTTCCACAGGACAAATAGACTAGGTTAAAATCCTGAGTTTCACATCACAAAATAGCTAACTGGGTTACATCTATTTCATTTATTGTTATCTCTCCAATTTTTTTTTTTCCTTCTTCACAAGGGAGTTTCCACTAAACACATCAAGCTAAGAATAATTTATGGAGGAGACTATGGACTGTAGAGAAATCCAATGACTCATTTCATTCAATTTTTGGTCATCCCATCAAGTTCAATCTCATAATTTTCTTCTAAGCATAGGGATCCCTCTATGATCATATCTAAATCAATCCAATAAAGTTTTGAAACCATGGTAAAAGATTTCAATTTGCAGCTTGGAAATGCAATACCTTAGGAAAAACTTGATCCAGGACCTGTACAGCACGCCTTGAGTTCCAACCATAATACCCTCGTACCAATATGTCTGCCTGAAACAAAACACAATAAAGATTGCCAATGTCCCATTGAACAAATAGCAATGAGAATCTAATACAGTAACCAACATATGATAATCAAATATAGCACAACAGCCACAGTGAGATAATGAAATTATGCATCTTTCTTTGAAATTCGACATTTGTGTTTGAACCACAGACTCGAACTTATCTGACTAATTTTGACTAAACTAATCCACAATTGGAAAATTCAACGTAAATGGCCGAGAAACGACAGCTGCAGAGCCTGTCCATTTCTATTTTCACAGGCATAAAGATGCACAATTTAAATAATTAAGGTAGTTAAGCAAAACGATTTGCATAAAAAACTGAGTTGTATTGAAAATTTCTCAAACAAACTCTGTTTTTTCTATTTTCTTTTAATTGATAGAAGAAAAAAAAAACATAATAATAATAATGATTATGATACAAAGAAAAACCCACAATTAAAGACTTTAAAATGCATAATATTTTCTTAATTAGGCTAAACGTAAACATAATCCAGAAGTGGAAAAAAGAAAAAGAAAAATAAAGAGAGAGAGAGAAGATACTTTGCGAGCGTAAATGTCAGCGAGAGTGGCACCCCAACCGCCATTGCTGAAGCTTAGCTGAACAATGGAGGATCCAAACAAAACGAACTGAGGTCTTGGCGGTCCCACCATTTCAGTGTCACAGTCTGTGAGTGAGAAAGACGAAGAACAAGTAATTAGGATCACCGCTCCGCCACCTTATTGGGAGAGAGATACTATGAAATCAAATGGCAATTGCAAGCCAAGCCAAGAGGTGTCTGTTTTAGCAATCACTTTATACACACACATACCCCTCCAAAATTAGGTGGGATACAATTGTCTTTGCGCGATTAGGTAAACGGCTCTACTCGCTCTGAAATTTTAATAAGAAGGTAGCATGCTCCTCTCGCTCTCTTTCTATTTTGCAACACCAAAATTAATATATCCTGTATGGTAAGGACTCTGCCAGCGGTTAAAAAGAGAGATTTGTATGTTTTTTTATTTTTTTATAATGCATATTGTTTATGAATATTCAGTTATAAAATATATTTGATAATTTTAAAATATAAATTATTATTAATAATTTAATTTTATAAATAAATTAATGATAAAATTTTATTAATAATTATTATTAGTAATAATCTGTATTTTATAATTATTAATTATATTTTATAATAGTTTAACTGAAAATTATATATATATATATATACATATTTGTCAAAATGTTTGTATTTTATCTTAATAATGTAGTAATAATTAAAAACTTTTATTTTTGTGATTTTTAATTGTTAAAATGTATATGTAGTAATGTACATAAATAGATTCACCTTTCCTTAATGAGGTAGAACTACAATGCTGCCATCTAATTTAAGACTGCACTAAATACAGAACATGATTTGAAAAATCCAATTCTATTTAAATCTAATCCGATTCAATCCTTCTAGCTACATCCGATCGAATCCAATTCTATGTATCAAACGGACCTCTACTTTTATAAACTTTAAGAGGCACTAATGATAATTTGGTAGGTAAAGTGCAAAAATGCTGAAACCATTCACAGTGTTGGTGCTAAAACTCCATTATACATCTAAATTTACAAATATTTAAGAGTACTAATTTATAATTTAATCTTAAATTTATACATAAAAAGATACTATATAAAATTATGCAATTTAGTATGAAACAATTCTATGCAAGGATAGTCCAGAAGTAAAAACAATTGTTTTCTTAAATTTTGGGTCTAGTTCATCTTCAATATGAAAAAAGAAATTACAAAATCAAAAAATATATATTGTAACATTTGTTTATATTATTAATACAAAATACCACTTGATAATGTGCAATTTATTGAGAAATAATCACATATAATGATAAAAATATATGCATTGCTCATTTATTGGTATAAATAATTGAAAGGGAAAAATAATAAAGAAAGAAAGAAAGAAATTAAGAGGGTAGAGTAGAGGGGTGGAGGATTGTGGAATTGGTAAATAAGCCACCAAACAAGGCCAACTAACCAGAGCTTAAAATTCAATGCTCATTTATGAATGTGACTTGCAATCTGTTTATTTATGTCTTTTTTTTTTTTTTTTCGGTGAATAAAAAAGGACCTATCCGTAGCGGGGTTATAGGTCCAGGATGTATTTAGCGAGTGGACCGACTAATGCGTTTTTTTAATCTGATAGGAGTCCGCGATTGGAGCTCGTGTCGCTAAAATTTTCCTCATCCTCGTACGGTAGCAGCGGAGAAGAGCACTTGAGTCCAAATGGAGCTACCAAGATTCGAACCTCAACTTCCACATTTACAGATGTAAAAATTCAGCTGGATTCTACCACTGGCTGCACTTCAAGTGCAAAAATAAATTCAATGCTCATTTATGAATGTGACTTGCAATCTGTTTATTTATGTCCAACTCAAAGAAACAAACCAATTCTAAATAAAAAGTAAAAAAAATTCTACCCCTCTCGAGACAAGTCTCAACTGGGAGGCAATCAATGCATCCCTATGCTTTCAACTGCTACCGTCAGATTATAAGCCCTCGAGATTCTCGTTCCGCATAAATCGGCTGTTCATTCATATTCACTTCCCTCGGGATGACTTGGACACCCTCTCAGCCCTCGACATTCTCATTTATTGCTTTCTTTTCTTTCTACATGCCATGATCATGATGGATGAAAACCCAGCCCACCACGTTTACTCTCTTGTCTTTTCTTGTTTTAGAATTGCTAATGAGAATTTTAGCTTTCAGGGGAATAATAAGTAATTACTTCAATATTCTTCTTTTTTTTGTTAAAATATTATTTTATTTCTAGAAATTACATTTCTTCGAAAACGAATAGTTTGGATAGTTCCGGCGACGTATTTTATTAAACTCTATTTATATTGTATTATTTTATATTTGTATTAAATTTTATTTATTAAATATTAATCTGTTAAGTAGTTATGTTTAATTATATTTATACTGTATCATTCTATATTTATGCGGTATTTAATTTGTATATACTAAATTTAAATATATTTGTTTTACTTTTAATTTAAATTAATACATATTTAAATTATATGCTAAACATCTTAAAAAAAATATTTAAAATTCAACATAATTAATAACTGTGAATTCAAAATATGTAAAATAGTACGAATTAAAATTATGTTAAATATTTATCATGGCTGAAAAAAATATACATTACAATTGTCAATTTAAAAATATTCAAAATATTATAAACAAACTAAAATTTTACGTCTAATATAAGTAATATGAAAAAAAATAGAGTTTAAAACAAAATATTAATATATAAAAATATAGATTTCATAGTTTCTTACAAAAATAAATAAATAATGTAAAAAGTTAGCTATAAAAAAATAATTAAATTAATATTTTTTTTATCGTGACATATCATGATCTTGTTCTAGATTGTTTCAATATGTTTTTTTATTGTGTTTTATCGTGTGACACTGATATCAATCCCATCCGATATCGCAAATTCAAACTCATAAATTATCGTATCTTATCGTGTTGTGTTATTGTGTCGTATAATATTTTGTCACGCCTAGCCTATATGGCTGCTTAAAAGCCTAATTTTTTTTTTATAAATTAAAAAATCAAATAGGTAAAATTACTAATGTAATTTCGAGTGATCGAAATTAAGCACTTTGTGTGTGTCTATTTTTTATGATTTTGTAAGTATAACTGAGCTTCTGATCGAGTAATAACCATGTAGCATCTAACATAAAATGTCTAATAAAACCTTATAAATATTTTATGTATCAATGATGCTAGAAGTATTAAATTGTTTGTCAAATGACATGTCAAAATAATGTGTTAATATATTATGGAATTTTCTGTACTGAAATTTTTTTATTTGGAATTTTTACCATAAAACTTTTAAAAAATATTATAGATTCAATTATTTTTCGTTATAGATTTAAATATTACTCCGTATGAATAATATTATTTGTTCCGGAATAAATATAACTCATTATGATTCAAATATTACTAAAAAAAATAATCTGTTGAGCAATTTTACTACAAGGAGACTCATATATTATTGGTTGGACAATTAATGTAACAAAACAAAAATATGATAAGGAGTCTTACTGTGGGACTCATATATTATTGATTGGACAATTAATATAACATAAAATATTGGTAAATAAATTTTTAATATAACGTAAATATTGCCACATACAAATGCAACATGCATCAAACTTGTTTATTAAATTATTGACCAACTGATATGTAAATAAATTAATACAAACTAAACATTTAATTCAATAGTTTTGTTACATTAACATTTAATTCAATATAAACTAATAAAATAATATTATTTACCATATAAGTTAGTAAATAAATTTGATAAACATTTTCGTATCTATAGTAGAGGTTTAAAGTGGGTTGTACTGTGCTGGTCCGATCTATTTAAAAACTGATATGTTCGTATTTGTGTCAGTTCATTTATTTTATGTGTCGTGCTCCTATTGTCACATTTAGTTTTTGTACTGTGTCAAATGTGCTATGGGCCCAAGCGCTTATGTGCTCTTGCCGTGTTCGTGCCGGGTATAAGTTGTGCTCGTGTCAGACACGGATAGTGCCCATGCTTGTGCCAATTATATTTTGTACATTTTTAATAATTTAAATTATATAGTTGAATAAAAATTATTCAAAATAAAAATTAAAACTAAAGTAAATTAACAATTAAATAATATATTTTATTTTTAATTGATAAATAACATGATAAATATTTACAACTAAAAAAATAAAAAATAAATACTAATAGTTTTATTTTATATATTTTATTCCAAATCAAATTTAAATATACATTTGAGAAATAATCAACTAAGTCATCATTATCTTTCTAATTTTGAGCTCTAGATTTTAATAGAGTAATTTCATAGTCTATTATTGTAAAATAATTTTTTATACAATAGATTTATATGATAAATTATTTATTATTGTTGGATTGTGCTAAATTTGTATTTTGCCTATATTGTTAGTTTGTATATTCATGTGGCTTGTCATGTTCTTGTGTCGTACTTGACCCATCACTTACCTAGCCTCTGTCATACATGTGTCGTGCTTGGTCTATCACGTGCATGTGTCTTGCCAAACACAGTCTATTACTTGTTTTTTGCTGAACATGACACGATTTATAATGTGTCATACTTTTATTGTATTTAATTTTAACATGTCGTGCTCGTGCGACATACCCATTTTTACACCTCTAATCCATAGTATTATTGATTTTTCTTTTATTTCTTTCAATTAAAGTGAAAATATGGGACAATTTTAGTTTTAATTTATTTATTACAAAAAAACGTAAATCTTAGGAAACAAACATAAGAAACATTAATGCAAATTTTACATGAATTATTTTGAAAATTCCTCCAAAGGATAAAAATGATTGTATTTTTTGCTATTACATACATAGGACCAACTATAGAAACAAGTACGGGAACAGTGAGAACTGAACAAGAATACCTGTTGAAGTAATTAAAGCCAAGTATCCAACTTGGACCTTTTTAGCGACATGGGTTCTTCTTCGCTGCTATCGCACAAGAGATAATGAAGTTTCAGTGACATGGACTCCCGACTTCTATTGAGTTAAAAAGACGCATAAATCGGTCCATTCGCTAAATACATCTTAGACCTATAAACCCGCATATATGTTTTTTTTTTCTCAACAAAAATAGAGTCAAGTAGCTAACTATCGTAAGATATCGCTTATGCCAAGTCAAGTCGTTCATTTACTCTCTCTTTTTCTCTCATTCAATTATCAAATTTCTATACAGATTGCAGAGTAAGAGACCCACAGCTCTCTCAAAACTATAAATATTTATGCATATATATATACTAGATTTTTATGCATTCGTTGTACGTACAGATCTTTGCACACATAAATTATATATGATTTTTATGCATATTTTGAATATTTTAATAATTTTGTATATTTATATTTTATAATTTTGAATCAAAAGCATTAATTATAGTTTGATTAAATTGCTGTAGAAAATTATAATAGAGTAAGTTATCTTTATAAAATTATGTTTCTAAAAAAAAAAACATTTATTAAGTTTATAGAAAAAAATAATTGTTTTTAGTTTACAGGAGGTAAAATTGTTTAATTGTTAAATTTTAATATTTTAATATAAAATTTAATATTATAAAATGCATTTTATATCCATTATGCATGATCTTATTTAACTGTTAAACAAAATCAATTTACTAAAATAATTTGTCTATCTTATTTTATCAATCAAAACTTTTATAACTTCTAAAGTTAGTTACATATAAATTAAGAGAGTTTATTTAGCACTCATCACAAGGAACAAATCAGCATGTAATATTTGGATGTTTGGCCTTCACTTTCTCTGATATCATAACACAGCCAAATATATTGGAAAAAACCGATGCTTATTATTACAATATGGTGATTAATTAACAAGTTAATTTGTTGGAAAAAGCTTCAGCAGATCAATTAAATTTTCAAATAAAATCAATTAATACATTTGGCCATGAAAGATGCAAGAATATATATAACTAAAATTCTTACAGCTTGTTAGATCCTAGTTACAAGACAAACTCCACCACCATCTAACAGTTAATTTCTCACATATTCTACCTGCAGCTTTACATAGGCTTTTTACTCTAAAAACTTATTTATAGAAAAAATGAAACACAATTGGTTATTTTAAAAGAATACAATACAATTAAGCACACCATAAAAATTAAGTGCAATTCTTAAACCGTTATTTGTACTATGGTTCAACAATTGCTCATTCCTGATAGAGGCATCAGGGCCTCCACCTGTCTTTGTCTTAGCATATAAGTTCCAGCATCACGACACCTGTTAAATTAAAATTTCCCATTTTACTTGAGGAAAAATTCATCAGAATGAAACAATAAACAAAGAAACAAATAAAACCTCCAATGTCCAAGCATATTTAAGTTCAATTCTTAAATAGTATATATTAATTGTCAATATAAACATCTAACTACAAAATCACATGATTTATTTATTCAAAATTAAATGAAGCAAATCAACCAATAGACAATATAATATAATAATAACAAAAAAAATCATAAACTGAACTACAGCATGAGCTATAACTCTTTTTGGTCACATACAAAATGTTAGAATGAAAAAAGAAAAAAAAAATACAAAGCAAGATAAAATATCACTGTCAAAACTACAAAATTCAGAAGAATTCAAAAAATTTATACTTATTTTTAACTTACCTTTTTGTTTTTACACTTTTTGTTAAAATAACACATAAAAAATCCATTGCTATTATAATTTTAACACTGAAAAGCATTTTCAAAAAGATCAAACGAAGTAAAGACAAATCATAATAACATCAGTAAAGAAAGTCAAACTTTTTATTTTCTCAGCCTTTCATTTTTATATTACAGACATAAAACTTTGTGTTCTAGTTCATTTGTAGCTTGTTAGTATAGTCAATCAAATAAATTAACTCCAATCGTAGAACATGTTAAAACCCTGCACCATTTAGGAAAAAAAAAAGCCAATACAAAAAGAAAAAACTAAAAAAGAAAATCGAAAACAAAGAGAATAAAAGATAAAATGATAATATATATTCTACATCTCTGATACATGAGTTTGTCAAAGGTGAAACTTCTTTCCAAAAGCCAAATCTTTGAATCCAACACAAAAATTCTCTAAAGAAAAAAAGAAAAAACAAAATTAAACATTTATCTCCGATAATTTTTCTGTAGAGAGATGTTTTTTTCTTTCTTTCTTTGTGAACAGATGTAGAGATTTAGTAAAATCACTTTAAAACAAAAAAGAAAATAGCAACCAGTATCCACCTGAAAACTTCTTAGATCCAGATTGTTTTGTCAATTTTATTCTTTCATTTCAAACGATGATCACTATCACTTCTTTGATTTCTCGTTCTTCTCTAGCAAGGCAAAAAATCTTTTGATCCAAATTGAATACGTAGCATAATAACCCATCACATTAAACAATAACAAGAAAAAAAAAATAAATAAAATGAAAGAAAAACTTATCAAATCGACAAAACCTAGAAAATTTAGAATTATATTTATAGGATGCATATATATATATTGTCTTTTCCTCAGCAGATTGCAGATAAACCAATGGAATAAAAAAAAATTATTTTTTTCTCATACAAATCTAAAATTGTTTGTTTTCTTCATCCAATACTCTTTTCGTACTGAAACAATCCCTAAATTTTTTTGCTTGAATGATGATATATCGTTTCATCTGTAATATCATAAACAATCATAAAACACATAACAAAAAAATCTTTAATCAAAAAAGTTAAGATTTTCATAAAATAAAAGGCCAAAAGAAAAATAAGATTTAAAAAACTGAGAAAGAAAAAAACAAAAAATATTGCACATTTGCTATGTTTCAAAGGTAAAACAAACCCACTATCATAACCACAAAATCCGAAACAAACCCACAAATGCCCAAACAAATTGATCAAGAAAAAAAAAAAGAATATTTTCTTTCTATATGAGTGATCTATCTTCCTCTTTTTTGAATATTTGATTAATGGAGTAGAAAATAGAAATGAAGAGAATTAAAATGTGTGAGAAAATTATGATATATAAATGAAAATAATTAACAACAATGAATTTATTCCATCCACAAGACTCGAACCTAAACCCTGTTTAAGTAGGAAAGATGTCCAAACATCTATCCCAACTTGCATTGATAACAATAATGTCCTTTTTGCTATGTAGAGAAAAAAAAAACTATGGACAATAAAAAAAGATGGAAACCAATTTGACTCTCCACTGTTCTTTATAATATATAAGATATTAGATAAACAGAAAATTCAATAAAAAATAGACATAATGAATTTAAAAAAAGAAAAAAAGAAAAAGACATCATGGGTTTCTAAAGAATGCTTAAATGGGCTTTGAATTCAATTCAATAACTGGTCACCAAGCAAACGCATAAATATAATGGTTCATAAAAGTGTAGTACAAATGGTTGGTGGGTGCAATGTATACCTAGCAAGTCAAACATTGTAAAATTACCATTACCACATGCCCTTCCTTGTTCGTACAAAGCAGAAGGTTGAAAGTATCAATTTTACAATCTCAATCAATTGTCCTCGGCCTTGAGACGGAGAATCTTATATAGCATAGCTCATTTTTGCCTTATTGTTTGGAGCCAATCAAATTGATAAGTAGAGAAAAATTCAGGCACATATAAAGATCAACATCTCAGATCATTTTTCACAATTTGAGTTTTCAATAGAAACAAATCCCTAGATGAAATCACTTTAACACAATAAAGATGTTACCATCTTATTTCACAATGTGAGTTT
Source organism: Ochetophila trinervis (assembly GCA_003254975.1). Taxonomy (NCBI): domain Eukaryota; kingdom Viridiplantae; phylum Streptophyta; class Magnoliopsida; order Rosales; family Rhamnaceae; genus Ochetophila; species Ochetophila trinervis. The sequence continues at coordinate 47,132 of QANX01000556.1, forward strand.
CTAACAATAAATTAATCAGTTTAGCACAAAATAATCTGTGAAAGAATCACTTACAAATTTTTTCCAAAAATTTCTCTCCATATGGGTATTTTTATTCTTTTGAGTCTATTAATTTGCCCATTGAAAGGGGTTTTACAACATTAAGGAGGTCCTAGTGTACATGAGTACATTTCTGTGTTTATGAGAAACAAGAACAAACATGCATCATTTATTCATTGAATCTTAAAAAATCAATCTGATCCTATTCATGTTTAAACTCCCAGCATGTTAATGGGGAGACCTTGACTGATGCAGACCAAGAATGTGCGAGCCCATCTTTGGGTCAAATAAAAGAATATTATTGTTATCCAAGAATCTTACTTGATCTTTCTTCATTTCACAAATTCAAAACTTTCCTTGATCGTAAAAGCCATAAGGCAACCTGCATTGCAAAAAGTCGAGCTTCCAACAAAATTTCATCCAACCAGACATTCAACCAAGTTAAGAATGATTTCCTTTGTAGTAATTTTGCCTCGATAAGTGCTTCAGAAGAAACCCTTCCAACGATCAAGAATGTATCCATGGAAGATCCCTGCAACTGTTCCAGAAACATTTCAATTGAAAAAGTAGTTCAGTAATTTTTTTTAAAATGAAAGTCTAAATTATGAAGATGAATTAAAGGCTTCATGTCAATAAAATGTGTATGGCGATAAATATAGGAAAAGATAGACTTAAATGCTTATGTCAAAGTTAGATGCGCATAAGTAAATACTAGAAACCATACAGGTTCAACTCAAAGTTTCATTGCAACAAACATGCACTATCACCATTCATAGACTGTCACGAGTTAATTACCAAAACCTTTGACTCACAGTTGAGTCCTTGGACATGGCTAAATTCAAAGAACCTATATTAGAAGATGAAAACTACATCTACATTTCTAAAGAAAAGCAAAGAAAAATTCTGAAGATTTTAACAGGTCAAGTGCACCACAGAGGCAAAAAAATATTCAACTTGGGAAAGTCCGAAAGCAGATCAAGTATAATCTTATAATTTCAATTCTTACTAAGGCCTTTTTAACAGGTAGCAGTGAGAGAAAGTAAAGCATAACAGGAGTCAGGACCCAAAAAAAAAAAAATACCAGAGAATTGTTAACTGATCGTAAACAATCATTTGTCTTCAGCATCAAAAGAATTACACGTGGAAGTCTCCTTAAAAGCTCTGAAATTTGAGGGAAATACTGAGAAGCATACATCTGTTCGATGAAAAATTAGAATATTGTCAAGCAAGAGTGGTAACATTTTTGTGTCAGAAGCAATCCATTATACTGAATAAGAATCTAATTTCAGTAAGTAACGTGTTCGAGGAGATTCTTTTTGAGTTTTGTTAATGAAAAACAGACATGCTTCTGTATGATGGTATTGGGCCTTCCTAATGTAGAGGTGAATCATTATGGTATTGGGGCTTCCCAAGTCACAAGACACACAGGGAAGAAGGGAGAGATTTATCTGTTACAGTGAGAATATTAGTAAAACAATATTTAACAGTCTCTTGAATAACATCACAAAGAATGTATTGCATTATGGTAGTTTATTAAGCCCTTAGACAAAGCTCACCTGTAGTTCTGAACGGTCACTCTCATTGCCCTGTATGACCAAGTGATCAACAGCTGTATCAATTACTCTATTCCATGGCCTCATAGTAAGAACTCCTGCAAATAACGCATACAGATCCTCCCCTGCACCCAATTTCACACTATTTTCCTTTATTGCTTTAGCATCAGCAAATACCAGTCCCTGTAACAATTAGAAAACACAAGGATACAGCCGAATATGTTACTAAAAGTGGAAAAGATTAATGGAATAATGGAAGATAACATTTGAAAGCAATGATGTACCTTCCAGAGTGCAGCATAGTTAGTTCTTGTTTGGAAGTCAAGATCTTTATAAAGACCATGGTCTAGAAGAATCAACTGTGGTTTTCTTTTGCCTGTGCATGAGAAGTTTTTAGAGAAAAAAGAAAAAGAAAAAAGGGAAGACAAAGAATACATATGAAAAGTTTGTGGCTAATATTACAAGAAAAATGAATATGTACTTGAGAGTAATGAAGACGAGATGGGTCATTTACAAGTTTTAAATACAAAATAATTAAAATAACTGTATACAGCAGTTGGTGAATAGAACCACCATTATAACAATAGCCAACACTATGACAGGATTCTTATTCCTTAAGGCAGTTGCATTTGTTTCTCTATTCTATGCTGATGCTAATATCAGTTACCACAATAGAGAAGGGAAAAACTAGAAGAGTTCTAGTGCTTGATAAACAGCTCAATTCATACGCAGAATCCTCAAATTGCATTAGCAGTGAGATGGAATATACTTTCTCAATCAATGACCGCAACTAAACATGTATGCTATAAGCCTATAACAACTTTTTTTTTTTTTTTTCTCTCTATAAGGTTTTTAATCTCATGAAAGCTGCTGCACCAACAAGGACTGCAATTTCATTAGAGCCAGCAAGGGCCCACGCAGGTTCCAAATTATGGTCGCTAACATGTAAAACTAACATGAGAATAACTGAAAAAGTTATCAGATCACAATCAAATAATCAACAAAAGCCTCACCTAGAATGGTCTTTCTGCTAGAAGGCAAAGGGCGAACAAGCAAGTTTGCAGCGTGTGGGTCACAATGCACAAATCCATGTCTAAACATCATTTCAGCAAAAGCTTGACTAACCTGCATAAATCAGAATACCATTAAATTATAATGTCTCAAAACCTCTAAATACGATCAGATATTCACAAGGAAATTAAAGCATCAGATATTTGTTTAGGTCCATGGCTCCATATCATGGATGTGTTATCAAAGACACATGTCTATCCAATCCTTTATTATAGGTATCTAACATATGGTTCCAGAGTCCAACTACATATTCATTTTGTATACTTGAATACATTCAAACCGCAATATGTAGGATGGCCAGTGTAGTCTTTAAACAAGTGGATATGTACTTCTTACTCTATATGTACGCTGTCAGTGATATGAAGTAGATAAACTTACTAATTTCGCAACTTCATTTGGTTGCACTTCAAGTCTTCGAATACTCTTCACATCATTTACTTGGACTCCATCTATAAATTCCATGGTTAACAACTTTGTGGTACTAAGGTTCCAATGAACTTTTGGTGCATATATGTAGTCTGCAATATGGGGAGATAGCTTCTGAAAATTATCCAAGCATTTCTCACTGTTTTTGGCTTCAACCAAGAAATCTAGTTCCTGTAGCCATACCACAAAAAGAAATAGGTAAATGAATGTCTACAAATATTTGCTACACTACTTATGATGTTTAGAATTCAAAGATTCTCCATTCCATATTCCTAATGAAAAGGCGGCATATCAAGCAAAATGTTCTATGGGAAACAATGCAGCAAACATGGCAGTTAGAAGCAGTTAGCTTAGCTTCATTGACTTAGAGAGAAAGTGGACTAGTTCAATAAATCTTTTAAAAATACGAATCATGCAAAAACCTTTGTGATACCAAAGTACCACAGATGGACATATGTTAAGAAGTTCTTCAGTATAGAGTAGATGATCTAATAGGTTTAGCTAGCACTTGTATATGAAACTTCAGTTTATTAGAAAAGATATAACAGCCAACATGATCCACTGCATATATGACCATGAGTAGCTTGGAACCATGAATCAGCTAGCACAGAGCCTGAATCATGGGTAATGGACCTCTCCACAGATTAAAATAAGGGCTATGTTAGATTCCTTCTTGGGAAAGGAAAAATGAGGTACGAGTATGACAAGGTGAAATTGTGATAGCCCACATTTTACATTTATGGAGTAATTACCCAGCACATGGGCTAGGAAATTCCTAGCGCTTCAAGGATTAGTTGGATGCTCTAAAGAGATTCATGTACCCTGCAAAATCTCAAGCAAATAAATAAATTAACTAATCATATATGCTATTTCATAACTTTCTCACATAGCTTAGCAAAAGTACCTCAACACATGTCAGGTAATAGGACCATTTTTTTGACCCAACCATTCTATATTTATTTTCTTTTGTACTACAAGATTAAGTAACAAACATGTCAGAATTAGCCAAACAACAACATAGATGACCTAAGGACATCCCAAAATGAGTGAAGCTGAAGCACTTACAATCTGATCGTATACCTAGTCCCCTCCAAAACCTTATAGGCATCTAGCATTGATTTAAATATGCAATTTCAGACAACTAGATATTAACATACAGACTAATTGACCTACCCATATGAAGCTATTTATAAAATCTTGAATTGAATCCACCTAAAGAGTCATCTACAAGGCTGGTAAGAATAGGGAACAGACAGGATTTTAAACTGAAAGAACCTAACACAGTAAAACAATATGTTCTTTTCTTATACTATGACTAAGTTTCCTACCGTCACAGATATAAATCAGCTGCCTTACTTTTAGTTCAATAAAATATAAAAACATTATGAAACAGCAAAACAAATTTAAAAAAATAAATAATAAATAATAAAACTGTTGAGATTAAGAATTTGCCTTTGGTAAACTTTCAGCAATTTCATCAACTAACCATCTGCACATCAAGCAAGAGAATTTCAATAAAAAATTCATATTTAAAACCACAAAAATCACATTTGCATAATAGATGCAGTCTATGAATGTATATAACAATAAACAATGTTTGGCCAGCATGATGATGTAGTGTGAATCCTTACATAACCTAAAGAGTAAGAAAGACAGTGATAGGCATTAAACCATCCACAATTATACCTATAATCAAAAGAAGGGAAAAAACGATGCAGGGTGTTCACAATTAATTCCACAGAGGCTTGATCTGCAGCTGCAGTATCTGTCATGTGCGTGTGTTGGACCTGAATATCGAAACATTATTGAACATAGGAAGGAATTCTAATAAGAAATGTTTATGGCTTCAAATTTGTAAGAAACTTTGTTGACTGCCTGTTTGCATCTACTACTAAAAATCTCAAATACAGTTGGAGAAAAAAAAAAAAAAAGCAGCTGAAACCTTCACAGCAACTTTCTGGCCATCATGTGTGCGAGCAACATGAACTTGTGCAAGTGAAGCACTTGCAATTGGAACAGGATCAAATTCAGAAAAAATCTGCATTCAAAAAGATTAGCACAATAGCATTCTGCCTTCACATAAATCAATAAAATCACCATCCTAAAATTGACATGAAACCAATGTAAAAATTCAAAACAAATCATAACCTTCACATCAAATGCTTAGAATCAATAATTGAGATGAGACTATTGACCTGCTTAAATGTCTATATCATTCCCATAAAGGGTATGCAATCACAAATCAGATTACTTACCATTTCTGGTGTCTCTCCAAGCTCTTTCTTGAACACTTCACAAACTTGATCATATGAAGAAACTGGACATTTATTCAGCATCGACTCCCTCATAGTCTGGACATACTCTTGTGGTACTAAGTATTCCTGTATAAAAGTATAATGAACAGCTAATAATAACTTTAATCCTTGCACTTCAGGGCTATAATTCTGACAGGGAAACTTGTTATCTATCCCAAACTTTCATCTCAAACACAGCATGAAAAATAAAATGAGAACTTTCATTCTCTTCTTAAATACCTAAGAGAGCATATTGAAGCATACCAGCTGCCCAATATGTTGACCAAGCTTGATATATATTCCTCCATTTTTGAAACATAATTCTTGAAGTTTAAGCGCAGACCTCAGATGAACTTCATGTTTAATTGTGGACCTCTCATTGCTTCCTTCTGGCAATCCCCAAAGGGAATATTCATAGTCTAATGAAAGTGAAATGTGTGAATACATCAGAAAATCTAAGCATCATTTTCATTTGCAAAGAACTTTATGATCATGAAGAATGTTCTAAAAGATGTTTAGAGAGATCATATTCTCCAAAAACACCAAACATATCAAAAGAAAATAACCAAGAATAAGAAACAATGGAAGTATTCTCAAACATCAATTGAGATCCTATAATAACAGATATGTGATCGTAAAAGCCTTCCCCTACTACAAAAATTACATTCATTTCCCCAATCCGCATACTTAAAAATAGAAGGTGTATTCAACACAAGCCTCTGAATGGGTCACCATTTGCAAAAACACAACAGCATCCCCTGGGACAGCACAGTGAATCCAATAAACGTTCAATTGTCGAACCCAACTATGAGATACCCCACCATTGTAGATACAAAAAGTACAAATATTATTGGCGGGGTTGGCAGTATCTACATCTTCTTGTTTCTTAAACTGTGTAATAATGTTTGACTCAACAAAAAACCACATTTCATATGTGCTGTCGTTTTTATAAAATTGAAAGGGTGGAACCTAGAGGTACAACATGTCCAATCTAGTAGATACAGGAAAAAAAAATTCACTGCAACTAATACAGCATCTCTCTGTCAAGTTCAATAGGAATAACAACAGGCCTACTCAAACCACTTAGTAATGAATCATGATCATACTTCATACACACTGAAGCAATCTGATATACTTGTTTCTTATCAAAAGATTAAGCCTAAATATGCTTACTCAAATATACACATTCCCCATGAAATTATAAGATCAAACTATGAATTTCCTGTTATATCAATCTCATACCTGAAATATATCATTTCAAATAAATAAATGCAATGCATAATTTGAAAAATTCAAACTCAGTCTAAGCAGAAACCAATTCTCAAAATCAGCACTAATTTCCAAGTCTCAATCCGCACAAACAAATAAATAAATAAATAAATAAATGAAAAAATAGAATCACGCTAAAGCAGAAACATATAATGCTGAAATTAAAACAAAGATATAACAAAATTTCGAAAAATCCTAAGCGTGAGGTTAACACAATATTATTGAAGGAAATGTTACCGAAGGCGATACTGGCGGCTGTAACGGAGTCACGAATGAGGCGGAGGGGAACGGCGGTGCAGAGCTTCAAAGCATTGGCAGGATCGTCGGAGGCGGCGACGGTTGCCGCTGCGGAGCCGCCGAGAATGGCGGTGCTGGCCACGGCGAGCTTTAGGTGAGAGCGCCACAAGAATCGCGCGGCCATGTTTTGGGAAGTGCGGGAACCTCGCTCGGGCAAAGCGAGCAAAAACCAAAAAGTTCGCGCTTAGTTGGAAGTTGCAACAATTAAGGGTTTTCGCAGCGACGACATGGATCGATTTTGTAAGAAAATTCTTGATTTATTTAATTATCACTATTATTTTAAACAAATATATTGCCAGAATTTTTTTTTATAAAATAAAAGAATAAAAAGAAAGGTCGTTTGGTTTCCGTTTTGGGGTTTCACTTTTTCGGGCAACAGGAAAGGCGGCCATCAAACTTAGCCGACAAAGATTCAAAATCTAAAGGGGCGTTAGGCATGTAAAAAACGCATAAAAGTTTAAAATTGCATTAAATCTGTTAAAAAGATTTAGTTCAAATTCAGCTAGAATATAATATGTTCTGAATTCAAAATCTTTTAATTTTAGCTCATATTTTAAATTTTTAGTACATACTTAATTTTAAAACTGTATACGGGATTGAGATGACTGAGTTAGTTAAAAAATTCAACTAACTTTATAAAGTTCGAATTTTTTGAATTGTGATCCAATTCAACCAGAACAGATAATGAATCCAATCCAACTTAATTTATAGAATGCGGATCGAGTTAGTTAATTTATAATTTTTTTCATAGATTTATTAAAAAATAAATTTTAATTAATAATTTATTTTCTTTTTATTTTTACAAAAATTAATTGCATAAACTACTGTAATGCAATAAAATAAACTATAAAAACTCTTTACAAAATATAAATTACAATCCATATCTAACTAAAATTAAAAATAAATTATCTTAAATTAAAACAATCTATGTCATACTAATAATGAAAAATAAATTATGTATCAAATTATAACAAACAATTCATATCCAATTAAATAAAAAAAAAGAATTGTCATAAATTATAACAATATATATATATATATCTTTCAATACAATATAAAAAGCTTCATGGTCTTGCAACTCCAAAGCTTGAACATCCATCAATGACCTCCAAGATTGATCAAGTCTCAAGATCAATAGTTACATTAGATGAGTTTGTCTCTACAAAGAAAAAACAAAAAACAAAGTATTTAAGCAACATAAAATGTTACAATTACATATGTTAAAGCAAAATGAAATATCTTAAAAAAAAAAAAGAAAACTAAAGTAAAATATTAAAATAATATGTTGAATTGAAAACATTGTGGAGTTACCTGACTCAATATCAACTCAAATAACAAAACATTCATTATAAGTATGACTATCCAATGTCAATGGGATTGAACTAAGCCAATTTGGAGAGCAAATCAAGGCTTCTACCATTTTAGGAGTAAGAGAGCTTCGATAAGGATCTAAAATTCATTCTCTGGTGCTAAAAGCTTATTCGAAAGCCACTGTAGACAATGTGACAGCAAAAATATCTCAAGCAATAGAAGATATAACTTTGTACTTTGTGGAATTCAATCTCCACCAATCTAACAAAGCAAATCCATGGTTGTTGTGATCTTCTGGAGGCTCTGTTAAATACTTATCAACCTCATTTTTTATTTCAATTGAAGTATTTACTTTTATTTTTTTGTACTCCTAGTATAACTCATCATTATCATTGCAATCCTCATAAGCTGCCAAATTGGTTTCATTGACATCATTAGAAGATTGGCTACTAGTTGTTGTTGGTGTTGCATCATTTCCACTTATAGATTAAAATTCAAACAATCTGCCCTAAATTTCTTTCACTCTATTTATCATTTGTCCAAACTCAGCACTAGGATACAATTTACCAAAGCTATACATCATATAATCAAGTTTGTATCGGGGGTCAAAGATAGCATCAACAAATAACAAATTATTGATCTTATCAATCGTTCCTCTATACTTATCACATTTAACTTTCATATTGTAGCCATGGTACTCAAATTTACATTTTTTTCCAACCTAAACTTGTTCAATTGTTGCTGAATTTTACAAAACTCTCTAAAAAACAAGTGAGATGTGACTTGTAAAACCTACTAAACTTCAAAGTAATATCATAAAAACTCTTCAAAAATTTAATAAATAGTCCAATATCATTCCAATCTTTTTCAATGGAAGGATAGTCCTCAAAATAAGTAAGATAGTACCAATTCTCTTCCTCCATCATCTCAAAAGCTTTTTGATATGTAATTGCACTTTCCAACATTTAAATATGTAGAATTCCACCTATTGGTTACATCCAAACATAAAAATTTTTTAGACTCTATCTTTTCCCTCTCGGCACAAGCTTTAAACTTAGCCAACCTTGATGGGAGGATCTAACATACTTCACCGCACAACGAATACGATCAATTGAGGTATTATGTTCTTTCAATCCTTCATGCACAATAAAGTTAGTGATGTAAGCATAACAACACAAGTGGATAAACTCACCATCTAATACACAACCATTCCAATTATTTAACATTTCTAAATATTTACAATGACAGTATCATTTGCGGTTGCATTGTCCAAAGTAATTGGAAAGACCTTCTCAATTTGCCACTCAATTAAACAACTTTCAATTAATTTACCAATGGTTTCTCCTTTATGATTAGATACTTGACATAAATTTAATATTTTCTTTGTAACTTCCACTCACTATCCACAAAGTGAGCTGTGATGACCATATAATTAATGGTTTGGATCGAACTCCATGTGTATGTGGTTAGACTAACTCTTATTGAGTTACTCTTAAATAAATTTCTTAACCTTGTCTTTTATGTCGTATAAAGTTGATACATGTCTCTATCAATTGTAACTCGAGATGGTGGATCAAACTTTGGGATAAACCACACTACAAAAGTCTCTAAACCCCTCTTCCTCTACAAATATAAAAGGCAACTTATCTGTAATTATGATCCTAGCACATGCAGCCCTAGCAGCTTCCTTATTAAATGCTATAACAACAAGGTTACTACCACCCCCTTCACCATCTTTTTTTACATCTAAAAGAAAGTATCTTTTGACTTCTATCATCTTTTCTATGTGGATTTGTTTACATTGTTTAAAATGATTCCACAAAGTAGTAGTCTCACACATTTTTACATGCATAAACTTTAGTACAATAATTGCATTTACATCTATCAGTTCCTTCAATTCTAGTATAATGAGACCAAGTCTTAGAAGCTTTTACACATTTTCTTTTACTCGGATGGTGGAAGCTTGTAAGAATGAGATGGTGGTGGTGGCGGCATATCAAACACAGTCTCTGGTATGTTACATGCACTTGCTGCTGGAATAGATGTTGTTGATGTGATCGGTTGAACTTCAACTTCATCATCCATCTATAACATTAAGTTTAAAAACTCATAAACTACAAAATGCAATTGTGGACCCTACAATCCACTTACCAAACACGGTTCATTATTGTACATAAGTGAATTAATTAAATAATAAACCCTTTTCTGATTTGGTACTTCTTTAATTAAATACACACATGAATATGGCCAAATAGTGCTAGGCTAGTCATCTATTTGGTAAGAAAAAACAATATACTTCATTAAAAAAGAAAAAAAAAAGTAAGAGAAAAAGTTTTTGGGGTGATCTGTTAAGCCATTAAGTTAACCCCACATTAAATAAATCATGTAATAAAAAGCACCAGAGCTAAAATAGTATAAACTTCTTATGTTTGTTCTTTGTAATTAGTAGCTTGAGTGTTAATTATAGAAATTATTTGCCTGACCCAATTCGACTTAATCTGTGTCTAATGATACTTTTTTTTCTGCCATAACAAATGAGTAATCATTAACATGTAATCATCGTTGTAGGATTGATATGGTATAACTGTTGTATCCAAGACCTTCTAATATTTGGATGCTACTAAAAAAAATTAAAGGAAAACTAATGCTCTATTTGTTTCTCTGCATTTTATGTATAACAAATATTTCAATACTTTTTTTTTCTTTACATCGGTATTGCACAAAACAGTTTTTGTAATGGTCATGGAGGTGTTTTAAACAAATTAAAAGAAAAATATGAAAAAATAATAAAGAGAGAAGCTTCACAGCTCTATATATGCAAGACGTGCAGTGGAAGAGAACAGTGGGAATTAAGTTTTTTGTTTTTCCTTACAATTTAAGAAAAAGTAAACAAAACATATCGAAGCCCATTTGGTTGCTAAGAAAAGATTCAAAGAGTAGATTAAATAGGATTTTAATTTACCGCGAGAATGTGAAAGGCTGTCGGCGGCGAGGAGATGGAGAATAAGAAGAAGAATGATGTTGTCAACGGCAAAGAGGAAGAATTTGGCGGCGGCAAGGTGGCGGTGCAGCTCACTGATATGGGGTGACAAGGAGGAAGAAGTCTGTTTGAAGTTGAACTTTGCAAAAAAGAAGAATTGAAGAAGAAACAGGGCAGCATAGACCAAAATGTATTTTTTTAGGGCAACAAAATGTTTTTTTCTTGTAATTTTTTAATTGCTCTAGGATCAGGTCGGGTATATACGAGTTTTTAGCACCCGAACCCGATACCCAATTATGTCAAGTTGGATAAATTTCAACCTGCACTCGCACCCAACACTCAGTTTTTACAATGGGTTGGGTTGGGTTAGTTCTCGGCTTTTGTACACCCCTACTCAACCTGAAACTAAATCCACTGGGCTACCTATTAGGCCGGATTGAAGCCTAGCCTGAAGCTTGCTATTTGGGCCAGCCCGAATTCTAGCACGATATAATTTATTTTAAATTTTTTTATATGTCTAAATAACTATTAGTCCAAATCATAAATCAAATCAAATTAGCAAAAAATGATGAAAAACTAGTAATTAATTATCTATATTATGTATATATAGATATGTATAACAACCATTAGTCTAAATCTTAGAAATTGCTATATAATTAAATCGTATTTTTATTTAATATCTATAATGAAATCAAAATTATTATATTTAAAAGATGAAACTTATAAGTTTTTTATTACAATTTAAATTTATGATGAATTTTGAGTACATAAAAAATCATAATATTAACTTTTAGTTTTACTTTTTATATGATATAAAAAGTATTTTTAATTAAACTTTGGACTTTAAATTTGAGTTTAAATCTTAAACCCAAAACTCGAGCTCGATACTCAAGCCCGAAACCAGACTTAATACTTATAGGGTTGTGTACTGGGCTTTAAGATTCGAAGTATTAGCCTGGCTCATATTCTCTTTTCGGTCAAAAAAAGCCTAGCCCGAACAAACTAGAGCCCAAAATTTTGGGCTCGAACCGGGCTAGACAGTCTGAATTTACACCCCTAGCCATAGTCTATTGAACTTGTGGGTCAAAACCCAAACAAATGTTGGGTTACGTTGACTTGGACTATTGTAACTTATGCGTTGGGTTTATGAAACTTATGGTTTGGCCACTAGAACCCTGTTGTAAATAGCTTTTTGATTATACTTTCTCAAAGCCTCTCTTTTGTAATTATTAATTATATTTGCATCCTTTTTGGTTTGAATAAATTAAAACTACACTTTAAAGTTTGAAAAATTAACAGGGGTGTATTTAATCATGACTTTGGATGACTTCTATCAGTTTAAAAAGTTTGGATGTATTTAATTAAGACTTTTAAAATATTTTAAAAGTCATGGTGTATTCAAAAAAGACTTTTATAAACTTTTAAAAAGTCTTCAAAAGTCATGAGGTATTTAATTATAACTTTGTAAAAGTCCATAAAGTTTATAGGTATTCAATCTAAACTTGACTTCTTAAAGAAAATAACTTTTATCGACTTTTGTAGACTTTTGGGTGAGAAGTATATATATTCAACTTCAAAATTTGTTTCTCATTCTCCCTAAAAACTTTCAGACTTTTAAAAGAAAAGAAAAGACAGAGAACAACCAAGCGTTAGGGTTCTTCTTCTTCAACGTGCTCCTCCTCTTTTATACAGGTATTTACTAGTTCTCACTCTTCAATTTTTATTTTGAATAAAAATTTGAGATAGGTATAGAACAGCTTTACTCCTTATTCTCCCAATCATGAAAAATATTTTTGACAGCATATCTTTGGCTTTATAATCATCTTTGTCACATAAATATAATATATGAAAATTAACGAAATATATTTTTTTC
>QANX01000556.1:60346-73138 GCA_003254975.1 Ochetophila trinervis
ATATATATATATATATATTTGTATATTGTTTTATAATATTATTTACAGCTATATATTGTTAATGTATGTAAGGATGAAAAATATTGGTATGAACAAAAATATCGAATATGTCATAAATATGGAAATGTTGATAGAAGTATCAACAAAATATCGATAATGATAAAACTTCAAAAAATGATGAAAATTTATAAAAAAGTATGAAATTTTTAAATGAAATTTTAGAATATACTTATTTATTAATTACTTTATCAATGTAACTATTAAAATGGAAAAACAACATTGAGTGTAAATCATATTTTTCATAATCAAGACACTTACAACACTTATAAAAGTAACAAAAACATTTTTATTAAATGATGAATTATTTATTAATTAAAATAATAATACAAGTACATAATTGACTCAATACCACATAAAAAAATTTAGTAGTTGAAAATTTTCACTCTCATCTTCATCTTCATTTTCAATAGTGCATTAAGACAAATATAGATCAAAAGAAATATCTCCTTGATAATTTTGCATGTAATTGTTACTATGCCAACATATATATGGATTGAATATTACGTGTGATTTTCATTTTTGATAGTAATGATATATATGGATATGATATTTGTTGACTTTCAGTGCATAATTGTTGTCCCTTGATGGTTGAGAACTTGAGCTAAACAGAATGTATATATCAGTTATTACTTGATGACTTTCCATAAACATCCTTTGAAAAAATGTTCTATTCACCTCCAAACCTTATTGATCCAAAATTTGTAGAAAAATAAATTGTAATCATTGTTTAACATTTTTTTTCAACTATTTCACAATTATTTTCAATTAGCCTAATAGTACAACATAAGTGAAAATAGATCATGAAAAAGTAACTTTAATTTAAAAAAGAAGAAGATGTTCACGATGTACTTGTACCTAATATTGATAGCATATCATTTCATATTTTTTTTATAAGTAATTAAAATATTATTTTCTAATATTTTTAAAATTCTATAGAATAATGAATATTTCCAAAATTTCCATGGAAAGTTATACGGATTTTTCAAAAATTTTTATGAAAATTTTGCTTGAAATATTGAAAATATCGATGGAAATTATGAAAGTTACACTTTTTTCTTTTTTTTTTTTTTTTTTTTTTTTTTTTTTTTTTTTTTTTTTTTTNTTTTTTTTTTTTTTTTTTTTTTTTTCGGAATCTAGTTATAACATGATTAAAAAAATTGAAATTTCCACAAAACTTTATGGAAAATATCGATTTTTTCATCAATGTTAATGTATGTACTTTATATTGTATATTAGTTCACTTTTCTGGAAAGCTTTTCATGTATGTATGATTAGCATGCTTTTATTTCTAGGCAATTGTACTTAGATTATTGTATTACAAGTCTACAATTGCTAAGCATGAAGCTGTTTCCATCTTGTTAGTTATTGATTATGGGTCTTGTTAAAGAAAATAACCATAAACATAAAATAGCTTTGGACTGAAAAAATATAAACAGAAAAATAATATCAGGCACAACAGATTTTTATGTGGTTCAACAGAGTAAACTCTGTCTAAATCCATGTTGCTCCGATAACGGAGCTTATGCTATAATCTTAGAGAAATTCAAATGATACAAACTAAGCACGTTCTACACACAGTAGAACCACATAAATCTTCTACTCACAAACACTTAGAATGATTTACACTAAGTAAATCTAACAAGATCTTACATAGAAGTTAAACATCACAGAAGAAGAAATGAACAGACAAACAAACACTCAGAGCTTTTCTCACTACTCTCTCTCTAGAAAACCTTAGAAAAATTACACACTACTCTGCTTCAGCGCAGACTAAGCATATAACTGAAACAGTGAATCACAAGATCTGAAGGCTTAGAAGCGGCCACGTGGAATGATCGCAGATGACTCAGAAAACCAACCGACTCCAGCAAAACTCACCATATCACTAATGGAATACCAAAAACACTGAAGACATTAATTCTGAAACAGTAGCAATTCAAGATAATAATAACAGTAATAAAGAGTAATTATAACAAAATGTAAATTATGATTAATAACTAACAAATCTCCACCTAATCCTGAATTACTTAGAATTTCTCCAAAACATTATAGCATAAACTAAGACCATAATCACACATATTATAAAAAAGAATTAGTTAGCTGCAATTTGGAGCAATTTCTTGCAGGTGTTAAATTTACCCACAAGAAGTAACTTGGTTCCCATTTCAGCTGGATTAAGATCTGTAGAAATCTTATTAAGACTAAACACACAATTAGAAATTAAATTTCTAATAAAATGATATCTAACTTGAATGTGTTTTGATCTCTCATGAAATACAGGATTTTTACATAAATGAATGACACTTTGAATATCTAAAAACAACATTACCTTATGAGTTAAAACCTTTAATTCCTCTAACAAACCTTTTAACCATATTGCTTCTTTAACTGCCTTAATAGTAGCTATATATTCAGCCTTTATAGTAGACAAAACTACTACAGATTGCAGATGACAGGACTACACCCGAGGTCTGGCCAGGAGACACGGAACAATCCTGCGTAGGGCAACCCCATTGTACTAACCCAGATTTAGCACAATGAAATAACAAAGGGAACAACAACACTGAGAACAATGACTAACAACGACTGATCCAAAAACATCATATGCTATAAAATACATAGAGGATAATAAGTCCCATCAGAGCATCTAACATAGGTTAAACATAAGTCTCAAAATACAGTAGTCTGATACAAAGATATAAGAAGTACATCAAAATAGCTGAAGGGAAGGACAACTGGTAGATCCGAGATGCAGACATGGCGTAAGCAGGACCAGCAGCAGTCTAAAGGGGACAGATTTAAACAACTATGAGACAAGCTCAATGAGTGGATAAAAAGAAAGTATTCGAAATCATAACTGTTTTGAAACATCACATTCACTCTTTTGAAAAGTCCCCTATTTGCAAAATGTATTGAAAAAACCCTGTTTTTATTTCCTCAATGCATAACTTGATAAACATGCATATGCATTGTATAGTATATAATTTATACAATGTATACTCATAAGATATGTATAACATAATTTGTGACTTTAATCTTTTAAATATGTATCCATGCATATACATACATAATAGAATAAATATATCAAATGCTCACAAAAATGAATGCATAAAAATACTTTACACTTCAGTACTCGTATACCCAATCATACCGCAAGCCTACTGTCATACGATGGTCCTTGGCATCCTAAGGTATCACAGAGCGGGGAAGGGAGAAACTCATGTAACCCTTCAGCGTCCTGAAGGGCCAGTGCGGGAATCTCACATCCGCACAATGAATAGATGTGCATCAAAGGGGATGGCAATAATCATCTCTGGTGCCATGGGCACAATATCATCAACCATATCCATCATACATCATCATCATCATCATCCATCATCACATCACCATATATCTAACTTGGTATGGGGTACACGTATCTCAATAATAATATGCATGCTGAAAATAATATTCATTTCTCATAAGCCTTATGCATAAAGATGCGTGATAAAAATATATTTCTTTATCATAACTTCTCATGATGACAGTAATCACAATAAACATGACAATAATGCTCATAATGATGTCTCGTGATATAATTAATATGATATTGATCATAATGAGAAAATATATGTATAGATATATAATCTCACAACCCAAAACAGTTTGAGAAAGAAAATACATTCATAGCATACAACTCAAACTCGATCCGCAGCTGGGTCGTCTCCCGCAACTGACTTGGATCATAGATAAACATCACAAGATTAAAATCAAGTTCTCAAACGCTGAAATTGAAGTCGTGTACAACAAAGTGTCCTAACTCAATCGTTCACTTAACATGCTATTTATTGGTAAATCTCGAAACACTTGAAATTAGGGCTTTTGATCCCCGGAACCAAATTGAACTCGATTGAAGCTTCCAATAACCTTTCAATACCTTTAATTGAACATCTATAACCTTGAACCGAAACTGCAGCACTCAGAATCGGATTTCTGGTACCCACATAAAATTACCAAAATACCCTTACCTTGAACTCAATTGAACTCAAAATACCAAAATTAATTGAAGTAAAATTACCAAAATACCCCAAGTATAACCTTGAACTCAATTGAAGCTTCCAATAACCTTCCAATACCTTTAATTGAACATCTATAACCTTGAACCGAAACTACAGCACTCAGAATTGGATTTTTGATACCCAAGTAAAATTACCAAAATACCCCTAGACTAAAAAATCAACCAAACGAACTCCAAAATTTGCAAACAAGGTACCATTGGAAAGCCCAAAGGACAAGGATCAAGAACATGATCTCACCTTCCAAAGATCACCTCTGAATTCGTCGGAAAACTTGCTAGAATCTGCTGCCCAAACTTGTTTTTGAGATATC
The DNA here is from genome assembly GCA_003254975.1 of Ochetophila trinervis. Taxonomy (NCBI): domain Eukaryota; kingdom Viridiplantae; phylum Streptophyta; class Magnoliopsida; order Rosales; family Rhamnaceae; genus Ochetophila; species Ochetophila trinervis. The sequence goes on from QANX01000556.1 coordinate 64,775, forward strand.
TCTTAAACGACTTTGAATCTGGGTAAGGGGAGGCCGGAAATGAACTCAGAAGGTCCACAAATAGGGGGTAAGGTTTTGGGTTCAAGTTGGAATGGCCGAAAATAGTGCAGATCGGTCGGAAAACTTCGATCTCGCCGTCGCTACTTTGACCAGAGCTACATGGCGCGTCCGGTGTCCAATCGGCAGCTCTAAGATGTCGCTGAAAAGCACTCGTGACGTACTACAAGGGTGGCTGGCGCATGTATTGAAGGAATGGCCGGAGGTTGGTCGATTTGAAGCTCAAAGGTGGCTGTCTGCTTGGGTGAGGAGAGAGAGAGAATGAAAGAGAGAGAAAGATGTTATCCCAAATGACCCACCAATAGGTCTTGGGATATTTATAGCCCGGGACGGACTCAGGACTTGCTCGGGAAAAGACGGTATGGTCTCGTAACTTTGAAAGTTCATAACTTTTTATTGGTAAGTCTGATTTTCGCATGCCGCCTGTCTACAGACTCGTATCGATAAAATCTACACTATGGTACCCAAGTCAAACTTAAATTATAATCCTATAAAAAGTCAACTCTCGAGTACTATTCTAGTCAAGCTTGGTCAACACTGCCGGAAAAGAAAAATTGATACTAAGGGTCGGGTCGTTACAGCAGATGTGACGTCCAACTTATACAACTTCCACGCAAAGTGAACATATAAGAAGAAACAGATTTACGATTGTCTCTATCACTTGCAAAATCAGAATCCATAAAACCAAGCAATTCAACACCTGCATAATTCTTTTTATAAATTAAACCCTCAGTCTCAGTTGTTTTCAAATATCTGAGAAGCCATGAAATGATTTCCCAATGACCCCTTCCTGGATTAGACATATAATGACTCAAAATACTAATTGAAAAAGCTAAATTAGGTCTGGTACACAGCATTGAATACATAACAAAACCAACATCATTAGAATAAGGCACATAAAGCATATCCTCTTTTTCAAACTCAGTAATAGGGCATTGATCACAAGATAATTTGAAGTGACCACCAAGAGAAACATTAACAAGTTTAGAATCATGCATAGAAAATTTAGAAACAACATTTTTCAAATAAGATGATTGGGATAATTTCATAGTATCATTATACCTATTTCTTTCTATGTTAATTCCAAAAATTTTTTTAGCACAACCCAAATCTTTCATTTCAAACTCAGATTTCAATAATTCTTTAATATTTTGAATAACAGTAAGATTGAGACCAGCTAATAACATATCATCCACATACAGAAGTAAATACATAGTTTTATTAGTTATTAAAACTTTAAAATAGAAACAAGTATCAAATTGACTTCTCACAAAACCAGATTTAAAGACAAAAGAATCAAACCGTTCATACCCTTGTCTAGGAGACTGTTTCAGGCCATAAAAAGATTTTTTCAGTAAACAAACTAACTCAATGCCATTTTCTTTAGCTTTAAATCCTTTTGGTTGTCTCATGTAAATACCTTTTCTAAATCAGCATGCAGAAAAGCTGTCTAAGCATCCATCTATTCCAGTTCCCAGTTAAACTGAGTAACTAGAGCTAAAACAACTCTAATAGTGGTGTATTTGACTACAGGAGAAAAAATCTCATTGTAGTCAACACCTTCAACCTGAGTAATCCTTTTGGCTACTAGCCTAGCCTTAAATCTAATAGGTTCATTACTAGACACCCTTTTTTTTTACTTTGTAGATCCTCTTACATTCAACTACCCTTTGAAAACTAGAGGGTTTCATTAGATCCCAGGTTCTGTTGGAGTGAAGGCTTCCATCATGGCTTCCTTCCACTTCTTAGACTGCTTAGACTTAATGGCTTCTAAGTAGGTCTTAGGTTCGGAATCTAAAAGTTCTAGAAAAGCAACAAAAGCATAAGCTATATAATTAGCAAAGGCCAATCTCTTATTAGGAATTGTCTTCCTTTTGGCTCTATCCCTGGTAAGAAAGTATCTTGGAGTTACTATCTCCTTAGAATTAGAACCAGGGACTTCTTCCCTCTCTTGACAGCTCTCGAGTTGACTCTGGAATCCTAAATCAGTGTGCTCAGCTAATTTAGTTGACTCATGAGTGACTTTAGTAATCTCATAAGGTTCACTCAAGTTATTCTCCACCTCGGAAAATAACTAAAGCTCTCTAGTGGGCTTTTTACCTTGACTTTCTAACTCAGGCTCACTTAGACCATTCTGTTTATAGGGCATTTTACTCTCATCAAAGATAACATCTCTACTAATAATGACCTTAAAACCTTGACCTTCTTTATCCCACAATATGTACCCTTTCACTCCCTGAAGGCAACCTAAGAAGACACACTATAAACTTCTAGGTTCAAGTTTACCAACAGTTTGGTGTGCATAAGCTGCACAACCAAACACTCTTAATTTGCTATAGTCTAGAACCTTTCTAGACCATATAAACTCAAGAGTACGAAACTCTATAGCAGAAGAAGGGAACCTATATACTAAATAGGCTGCAGTCATAATGGCTTTTCCCCAAAATAAAGAAGGTAATCCAGAGGAGATTAACATACATCTAACTTTATCTAATAGGGTTCTGTTCATCCTTTCGGCAACCCCATTCTGTTGAGGTGTGTGTTTAACAGTCCTATGCCTAAGTATACCATTAATGTTGCAGTATTTATCAAACTCCTTATTACAGAACTCAAGACCATTGTCTGTCTTAAGGACCTTACCAGAATTTCCTACTTGATTTTCTACTAAGGTCTTCCACTCTTTAAACTTGGCAAATGATTCATCTTTAGTTCTTAGGAGACTTATCCAAACTTTCCTAGAGCAATCATCAACAATGAACATAAAGTAATATTTACCAGTTTGGGTTTTGGATACGTGAGGGACCCCATAGATCAACATGAATATAATTAAGCACATATTTAGCCCTATTTATACTCACATTGAAACTCAACCTATGTTGTTTTCCTAACACACAATTTTCATAGAAGTCCAACTTACTAATTTTATCCTTACCAAAAACATTCATTCTATTTAGGTAATACATACCTTTTTCACTCATATGACCTAACATTTGATGCCACATAATAGTATTATAAACAGAGTCATTCACATAAGTATTAAGATAGTCATCACAGGTATTTAGAAGTAGTATATACAATCCATTTCTCTTAATTCCTTTCATGACAGTTAATGAACCTTTACTTATTTTCATTTTACCATTTTCTGTTTTACATATATAGCCACATTCATCAAGCATGCCAATGGAAATACGATTTCTTTTCAAATTAGGCACATGTCTAACATTAGTCAAAGATTTAACAGATCCATCATGCAATTTAAGTTTAACATTACCAATGTCAACTATATCACATGAAACATTATTTCCTAGCATAACCTTTCCAGTAGTTAAATCAGAATAATCACAAAAAGAATTGACATTAGGGCACATATGGAAAGAACATCCAGAGTCAAGCACCCATTCATAATCAGTATAACAGAAGAAAACATTAAAACTTCACAAGAAGGATGATCAGAGGAGACAGTAGATAGTTCACCAGAGACACTTTTATTATTACCATTATTTAAATTCTGTCCTTTATCATTTTCATCCCTCTTTTTCTTATAACAATTTTTAATTAAATGACTTGGTTTCTTACAGTAGTAACAAAGCTGATTACTATTATTAATCTTCCTATTTTTCTGATTATTGAAATTGTTACCTACTCTCTACTTAGAATTACTCCTAGAATTAAACCTATTGCTATTATTAAAATTGCTATTTTTAATAATAGGCCTTCCTCTCACAAACATTTCTCATTTTTAACTTCATTTTAAACTCTAATTCTTGTGATCTTAGAGCATTAGAAACTGAATCTAAAGTGAGAGAATCTTTACCATACTTTATTATATTTTTCACATCTTTAAAAGAATCAGGCAGGGAATTAATCAATATGATAGAATAATGTTCTTCAGAGAATTTTTCACCATAATCAGTCAGGCTAATCATTAAAAGATTATAGGCATCAAGATTAAATTCAAGATCTTTATTAGCATCCATCTTAACACTAAAGAATTTTTCTAATAAACGAATATGATCAAGCAAAGATTTAGTAAGAAATAGAGATTCAAGTTTAGTCCAAAGTTCAGTAGTAAATTTTACCTCGTTTACTTTCCGAAGCACATTATCAGATAATGCAGAATGATAGTGCTAAAAACAATTTCATCTATTTCTACTATTTTGGTATCATCGGTCCCAGAGATGTAGGAACCATTGATTACCTTAGCAACTTTCATTTGAACTAGTACTGCTTTCATCTTTCTTCTCCACAGTAGAAAGTCTCCCTTACCATCAAAAACTTCCACTTTAGCAGACATGATGGTATTTATATCACAAAGAATAGAAACAAAATAGAGAGAAACTATATATATATATATATGTATATATATTGTATATTCAACACAAAAAAGAAAAACAAAATAAACAAATTATTCAACACACAGAAATAAAGAATTAGAAATTGATCAACCTAGAAAAGTTGATCCAGTAACTCTCGTCCTCTCAAAGAAAACCAGGAACTCTAGTCTATGGTACAAAATTGGGTCTAGGCAAATTCTTTAAAGAAACTCTTGATTTTCCTAAGGAGAAACAGTCACACAAACACTAAGAAAAAGTTAAGGCTATAAGGATCTTTAAAGAAAGAGGAAAACCAACGGTTTTCTTCCTAAAAGACGATGATCCAAAAAGTAGGCTTCCAGAGACGAGGACAGGGCCAAGAAGATACAAGGGAAAAAAATACACGAAGAATAGGAAATATTTAAACCGTTTATCTTTAAGGACCTACAGTGTTTCCATTGCAGAGCCTTCTCATATTAAAAGAAAAAATCTTTCAAAAAAGAGAAACCAAAAAAATGGAAATAACATAGAACAAGAAATTTTAATAACAAAGCTCTGATACCAAATGTTAAAGAAAATAACCATAAACATAAAATAGCTTTGAATTGAAAAATATAAACAAAAAAATAATATCAGACACAGCAGATTTTTACGTGATTCAATAGAGTAAACTTTATCTACATCCACGGTGCTTCGGTAACGGAGCTTATGCTATAATCTTAGAGAAATTCAGATGATACAAACTAAGCATGTTCTACACACAGTAGAACCACATAAATCTTCTACTCACAAACACTCAGAATGATTTACACTCAGTAAATCTTACAAGATCTTACATAGAAGTTAAACATCACAGAAGAAGAAGATGAACAGACAAACAAACACTCAGAGCCTCTCTCACTACTCTCTATCTAGAAAACCTTAGAAAAATTACACACTACTCGGCTTCAGCACAAACTAAGCATACTACTGAAACAGTGCATCACAAGATTTGAAGGCTTAGAAGCGGCCACGTTGAATGATTGCAGATGACTTAGAAAACCAACCGACTTTAGCAAAACGCACCATATCACTAATGGAATACCAAAAACACTGAAGACATTAATTTTGAAACAGTAGCAATTAAAGATAATAATAACAATAATAAAGAGTAATTATAACAAAATGTAAATCAGGATTAATAACTAGCATGTCTATTTATTATAATTTTTTGCCTTGTTATGTTTATTATGTTTGTTAATATAAAGTTGTAGTTACAATTGTTTTGGCAAATATGTAGTATAGTTGTAATTTTACATATATTTATATATTTACTTTATTTATTAATATATAGTTAGTTTCTTTCCTTTTTGTTATTTTGAGTAAACCATTATTACTATTTTATTTTTTTAATAATATTTACTGTCTTAGTTTATATTCAATATTTTATTTCTTATCATTTTCATTTACATATATATTTTCATCTGTTTGTATTATTTATCTATTTGATACCCTTGATTATATTCAGACTTATCAACAACAGCGGTAATGGGCGGTGCAATTCCTCATACTTCTAGGGCTGAAATGGGCAAAATCCTTATGCTCAGGTGGCTGTGGGTTCTTTTATCCCAGTTCCATTAGCTTCGGTTTCAACAATAAAGACATGCATTTTCGTTTATGTTGCTATTAGTCAACATGCTTTACAAGATAGGTTGCATCTTTGTCAACATTCCCTTATTGCAAAGGTTTTTCCTTGAAAAGGTAAGAAACTTTGAAATACTATGGGGAATCAACAAATTCACATTTTTGGATTCGTCTAATTGGGCATTTTGGCATCTCCAAATTATAGCAGATACTAATAAGGGTGTTGGGGTCCCTTTGAAGTTCGATACACAGTTCATGAAGATTTTGGACATTATGTGCGTCTTTTAGTAGATATTGATTTAGCCAATGAACTTCTGGACTTTGTGAACTTGGAAATGGTCACTACGCCAAAATGGTCAATAAATGATACCAAATGCGTGCTGCAAAACAAAAATTGTGTCGCGCAAAGCTAATTCACGACGCAAAGTTGTTGCGTCGCCTTTATTTTAACAAAACAACGACACAAAAGTGTTGCCAAAATGTTTTGTCGGAGGTGTGAAAAAGATTCAGCGACTCGTATTTGTCTAATGTCGCAAAAAATCTATGCGCCAAATACATTTTGCGACACGCATTCGAAGTGTGTTGCAAAACAGTTACGCGCGAAACACATTTAGAGGACATGTGCGGCGAAGATATTGTGCGCAAAATACATTTCGCGACACATATTATGCATATGTCGCCAAAAATCTGCATGCTAAAAATTTTTGCGACACAAGAACGTAACATGTCGCTAATTAATTGGGCGCGGAACCTAATTAGCGACACCTAAAATACATTTCGCCACAAATGTTTAACATCGTCTCGGAAATTTTACCCGGCAAAAAAACATTCGCAACGAAAGAAGATAATATTGACATTATTAACAACACAGGTATCCTATAATTGGTGATACTAACGTCGCCTTTACTCATCTCAAATTGGCGACACTGGTGTCGCTAATTTGATAAAATCCGAAATTGGTGACACTTGTGTCCCCAATTGGAGAAAAGGAGACGCTGATGTCACCAGTTAATGTACAAATTTTGCAAAAAAAACGATGCTAGTGTCACCAATTGTATATCATTTAATCACATGACGCTAAAAATTAGTTAACACCTACCATAGATATTTTGCAAGACCAAAATAATCAATTTATAAGACATCATAGAAAATTAGAATTTTATATCATATAAATTATAGGATTTGCATGTATATAAATATATAAGATATCATATAAGATTAGAGCATATAATATTTATATGATATATGTTTATATATATGAATTGCTATAGCTAATATAAATCAACTTTAACACTCAATTAAGATTTCGCATATAAATATGATATTATTTAATAAATTTAGCAATTAATGATTTATATGATATATATTTATAATTTTAATTGCTAGTATATAAATTTTAAAACTCAATTACTAGTACACATAATAATAAAATACATAATTTTTAATGTTTAAATTTTAGATTATAAATTAAAGAAAAAAAAAATATAAATATATATAAATTCGTGACACTAAAAATATTTTTAGTGACGCCATGTCTCGCCATTACTCAATGAATTGGCAACGCTTCGCGTCACTAAACCCTATATATATATTTATATAGTTAAATATTTATATATTTAAATATTTAATATGTTTAATATATATATATTTCATTTACTATATATAATATAAAATTATAAAATACATATATATATAAATATAAAATATAATGTATATGTAATAATATATAAAATATAATTCTATATAAATAGAACTAAGATATAGAATTTTATATCATATAAATGATAGAATTTGCATGTATTTAAATGTATAAGATATCATATAATATTATATAATATTTATGTGATATATTTTTATATATATGAATTGCTGTAGTAAGTATATATCAATTTTAAAACTCAATTATAATTAAGCATATAAATATGATATTATTTAATCAATTTAGCAATTAATGATTTATATGATATATATTTATAATTTTAATTGCTAGTATATAAATTTTAAAACTCAATTGCTAGTTTACATAATAATAAAATATATATTTTAAATATATAATTTTAGATTTTAGAATATAAATTAAAGAAATAAAATATATATATATATATATATTAAAATAGTGCTTTCAGCAAACCCAAGTATTTATATATTAAAATAGTTCGTCACTAAAAGTATTTTTAACGAATATTTATGTAACAAAACAATGTATCGTTAAAAGTATTTTTAGCAAAATATTTATGTAATAAAACAGTGCATCGCTAAAAGTTTTTTGCGACGCTTATTATTTATGTATTAAAATAGTGCGTTACTATTATTTTTAGCGACGCCAAATGTTTATCTATTAAAATAGTTCGTCACTAAAAGTATTTTTAAC
>QANX01000558.1:0-21404 GCA_003254975.1 Ochetophila trinervis
TATCCTTAATAGTAATTTTAAATAGGAATAAAAATGTAAAGAACTGTATATAGTTGGTTTGGGAGTACCACATCTAGAACTTCTCTTAATTTGAAATTTCACAAGTTATGTTGAAAAACATTTTTTCACCTAGGTGGTGTTTTAAAAAAACCAAAAAATAATTATTTTTTTCTAGAAAACTTTTTGGGCAAAAGGATTTTGAATTTTTTTGTAGTTACTTACTTTAAAAAAATATACATGCTAATTCTCTTAAATTTCTTTCTTTTTTTTCAAATGGAATCTACTACCATATAAGCAGCAGATTATTTGAAAATTCTACCATCGGTGATGGCTAATAGCATATTTATTCGTTTTAAATTAAACAGATTTTTGAGAAGTAATCCTTATACAAAACATGGTAGAGGCAGACATATGTATCTATGTTCAAATTGTCTTTCTCGTTTCATAAATTCCAAAGTCCAACTTTTGGTGTTTGGATGTTTGTCTTTGCCTTGTTTTAAAATACATGTTTTCACGCTTGTTTGTAAAATTACCATAAACAGGAGCAACTTCTTCAAGCACAAGAAAGTCCGATAACTTAGCACCAATAGGGTATATCTCCGCATGCTATGCCTATTTCCATGCATGAAAATGAGGTCCACAAAGCATATACACAGAAGAACATACCCAAATGTGTAATACAAGAATAACAATACTTGATCGTTTTGCCATACATTTACACAGATCATACTCAAATGCCTATCTCTTTTTCAACCTTAATGTAGCAAACTTGCTGACCTCCCAATTCCTCATCGACATCATTACGGACCTTCCACTGATGCATGCCTAAAAAATATAAAGTAAAAATAAAGTATATGACATCTTGGTCAGGAAAAGGAATTGTCATATAGGGGGACTATTTAAAAAGTTGTACACTCTATAGACAAATCAAATGTCATGTAATATAATAGTCTCAAGGATGAAAATCCAACGTTTCAATAGCATTTCACCCCAAAAAACGTTTTTCAATAGCGCAAAAAAAAAAAAAACGTTTTTCCGTANAAAAAAAAAAAAAAAAAACGTTTTTCCGTAGCACATATATCAAAAGCTTGTGCAACTACACTTTTGTGATCGTGACCCTCTCTCTATTTATATAAAGGTTTTTTTTGGTGAATTATTTGTATAAAGGTTATTATCATTTTTATCCACCAAACAAAAAAACGGTTATTATCATTTTCCTCTTCTAAAATGGAGGAGAACGTGAGTCAACCCACAATTATAAAAGTATTGAAAGTATAGAAGCTCTTTTCTAAAATTTAGGCCCTATTTGATATACATTTCGCTTTTATTTCTGTTTTTTTGCATATTTACAAGTGTTTTCTAAAAAATTATTCTTTATTAATTTGGTTTTAAAAAAATATTTTTAAAAAGTAATCTTTAGGCTTAAAAAGTTTAAAAAAAATAACATAACATTAATAACTTAGAATGTATATGAAATTAACCATTTAATTATATATAAATATAATTAATGACTGAAAATTGAAATACAAAAGTGAAAAAGATGGATATATAATGACATAGTGGAGGCATCCAAACAGTGAGGAAATTTAATATGGTAGCTCGCAGAGGGAGGCAGATAATGTGTGTTAAATATACATATTCTTGGTCCCAGACCCACCTGCTCTCTCTGTGTGAAGCTGACATAGAAAAGATGAAAACCTTGCCAGAGGTATTAAATTTGTCCCTTCCCAACTAGGTAACTAGGGAGGGAACATAGGGCTATAAGGTTTTTTCTTGTCTCAGAGTCCATATATTGCCTGCTCATCACAAAGTAAAAAAGAAAAAAAAAAAAAAAACTGTGGAACCGACCTTCTCTGTGGGTAACCATTTTTCAACTACCTATTAAATGATTTCTGGTCATTATTCGGAAAAAGAATTCCTACCACAAATAAATGAAAAAAGTACATCATTTTTCATAATTAAATCAAACATTTTTCATTACACCTTATCCTACCCTTTTATAGACTAAAATACTAGGGCGAATCTTCACTGTTGGAACCACTGCAACATCGATTTTCTTCTTATTATATATTATGTACATCTTTATATTGGTGATTGTTTTTTTCTTTTTTACCATTTCATATAATGATAATAACAATAAACTACATTTAGGAAACATATAAATTCAAATGAATCTTCACTGTTTTTTTTTTTTTTTTGGTAAATTGAGTCCCTTTTTGTTGGGCGAACATAAAAGTCTACCTTCAAATCTACACTCTTACATTAAAATTGCATTAAACAAAAATAAAACTTATTAGAACCAATCCAAATAGACATTTGTCCACTAAATTGTATAATTTTGCAAGACTTCATATAGTCAAACTTATGATTACATATAATCCAATGAAAATAAACAGTATCTGCATGTTAAGAAAGCTTGATGATTCCGTAGAATATTTTTCCATATAACTTCTCACTCAAATAAGCCAACGATAAAAGGAAAAATTGAAAAAAAAAGCATTTCTAAGTACAGACAAGTAGAAAAACACAAAACTTCATAACAGCAACCTACATCCTAAAGCCTAGCTCCTAGGTTGCAATACATTATGACAATCAACACCCTGTTCAGGGAAAAACTCTTGGACAAGTGGGATTTTTTTTTCCCCATCAATTTGGACAATTGGGTTAGAACTCTGGACTATAACCAATATAAAACAATGCAACAAAGTCATTATTAATTTTGTATTACAGCTCATTTACTTCATGTGTAATAGATATTTTTTTTAATAAGTAAAATACCGTTCTATTACGTTGAAAAATACACTTACAGAGTAGACAAGTCAATGAAGCCATATTTTTGCGGCAAAATTAATGATCAAACTTCTCTACAAGAACCAAAAAGAAAAGTAAGAGATACATTATGGTCCCACATCGAACAGCACTATGTTGATTTTATTTAGCATTGAGTAGTGATCAGAGCCATCCGTGCATTTTTTATTTAAAGCAACCATATAATAAGCACAAAAGAAACCGTCATGATAATATAATAGATATATAATAATATACACCCAATTCATACAAAAAAAAAAAGTTGCATTATAATTAAACACCTGCCCTTTTAATATTACAACACAGACAAAATGTAGCACAAAAAGGGCAGGGAAACAGTACTCAATTACATCCACCACATAATATACCTTAAAAAATTACCATTCAAATTCATGTTAAAAGCTAAATAGTACTCCCTCAGTCACTTTCCAAGCAGAGTAAAAATATTTAAAGACACATGCTAAAATAATTAAAATAAACATGGATAATACCAAAACAACCCTAATAAAAATGATTAATAGTTAAATACCCCAGCAAGGCAGTAGCATATCCGTCATTTTGAAAAGTTCCCAAGCCCATAAATGGAAACCAGGAAATTAGATTCCCAACATCCTTTTCAGTAAGTCCACATGCATTCGAACTCGGAAGATCCCAAATTCCTGGATTCCTCCGGCGGCCAGTTGACGGTGGAGTCACAGTCAACGATTTCAATGCCAGATCCTATCCCGGCGGGAATGTGGATCTCCGATGGAAAATAAGGCAGGAACAGATTCTCCTGCAGAGATCTCAGGCTCGGGAAAGCCGAAACGCCATTCACGTTTCGCGAAAACCGAGACGACGACGAGGGCTCGAACATCTGCGGCGGAGGAATATCGAAGTTCAAGTTGAAATTGCCGGTAGCCGCGGCGGCTACGGTGGAGAAACAGGACACGTGCTCAATCGGTTTCGGAGTGCCGTACGAGCAGTTATCACGGTCGGTGAGAGTAGCGGTGGAATTAGTTTGGTAAGGGGAGGAATCAAGTAGTGGCGGGAGCGAGAGTGAAGATGGTGAGCTCGGTTCTGCGAAAAGAGAACCGACAGAGCCGGAGTTGCTCATCAACCTTGTCTTTTTCGATCCTCCGCCGCCGCCGCCACTGCTCGTTCCAGCGCCGTTACCTGAGCTGCTTTTCTGGAACACACGGGATATCACCCACTCATCCTGTTCCGCAAATAATAAAAATAAAAACATTATAAAAATGAAAAAGTAAAACGCTCAGAAAACAAACAATAACTTTGCATACTATATGCAACATGGTTGTGCTCATAACGTGCCATATTATTAGTTGAGAAATTGGCCAAAATATTGGGATTCTGATTTGTTATTTTCTTTTTCTAATATCATAGTATGAAAGAAGAAAAAGTAGGAAACGATTAATCTTTTTATTTTTAGGCAATGCGTGTTTCTGCTTTCAAGTAATTCCTAACTTAGAGTTCATTTTCAGGATTGCCCTTGTGTAGGCTTGATTAAGAGGGTGATCTATGTCGATGTACAAATATATCCCGTTAACTTTCACCAAAAAATCATATCCTCCTTAACTTGATTAAAAGGGTGATCTGTGTTAATGTACCAATATATCCTCGTTTAACTAACCTATTCTTTTGTAATATGGTTACTATAGAGTATACCATGCATTTATAGCTTATAATACGACGTAACGTTTATTCGTTTACTCAAGAACCAAGTTAGAGACTTTGCAAGAGAAATTAAAATAAAGAAAACTAGAGAGAAAGACTACCTTGGAGCTCCTAGAGAGGAAATGGTAAGCAAATTTGCCTTCAAGACGGTATTCATGCATGACCCAATTGCTCTTCTCTCCTTTGGGAGCTCTTCCTCGGTAAAACACCAAGGTCTTCTTCATCCCCACAAGCGAGCAAGTTTTGGAGCTGTAAATCTCCCTGTCCTTCCCAGTAGCTTTCCAATACCCAGCTTCAGTTGCTCTGTTCGTTCGAAGCCCGGTGGGATATTTTCTGTCACGGAGGCTAAAAAAGTACCACTCTTTCTCTCCCATCTTCGCCTTATCTGCATTTATATGTTCAGAATGACACAGTTTATGAGAGACTAATTTATAAATACAAAAAACAAACAAACACGAGGTTAATTTGATTTGATTAATTACCAGGGAGCTCCCAAGGCTCGCATTTGTTGAGGTCCACCTCAGCAATAGCTCTGCCGGTGAAATTGCTGTCGAGGACCTTCTTGAGGAGGTAGTACGTTATGAGTTCCTCATCGGTAGGGTGGAAACGAAAGCCAGGAGGTAAATGAGCATCACCATTGTCGAAGCGACTGAAGTTCATGTCCATCTTTGCACAGCTTCGGAAAGAAAAAGAAAAAAACAAACAAACAGCTCAACAAACCAAGAGAGAAACTATTACTAAGCTAAATGAGGACTAGGACCACTGCAACCCAGGTATGAAGTTTCGATTTCTATGGCTTCAGAAAATCCACGACAATCCACATTGAACACCGCCAAGAGAAACCCAAGAGAAAAGGGCTCATCCAAATTTCTCGTGCAGATTCGAATGGATGTACTGTAAAGTATAAATAAAGAGGGCTATGGAACTTCGTTTGTGTAACTAGCTCGGGTGAGGTTTGGTTTGGGATTTTGGGTTTTTGGGTGTGAGAGAAAAGAAAAAGTGTGTTTTTATGGGGGGGGGTTTTCATGGGGATTTGATGAATCTGAGTGGCAGAGAAGAAAGGCCGATATAATTAGGTATGATATGGCTGGAAAAATCTCTGTTTTTCTCTGCTCTGTCCTCTTCTGCTCTCTCTCTCTCTCTCTCTCTGCTGAGGCCTTTATCATATCCACAAGCATAGAAAGAGAAAGAGAGAGAAAGAAGATGATGTATGTGTCTTAAGGAGTGGGGCTCTGCTGTTCTGCTTTGAGTATGCGTGCGTGCGTGAGAAAGTGTGCAGGTATTCCTCTGTCAGTGAAGAAAATGAAAGGGAGGGAACAAAAAGTAGTTTTATGAGAGAGGTCCTTTTGGGGAGAAAAACTTGTATCGTATTAATATGTAATTTAATTTCAATTTAAGTTTTAAACAGTTTCAAATTAAATAGAAAAACTTGCATCGTAATAATAGGTGTAATTAAGTGGTAATAGACAGTTTAATTTTTATATATGTGAATATGAAAGTTAGAATTTAAATTTTGATAATTTTATTTATATTAAGTGTTTCTTTTCACTGTTATTGTAAGAGAAAATGAAATTTTTAATAACATGACTTTCAGTGTTGATTTTTACTGGATTTAAAAGACGTCTGAATTTGACTCATTTACTAGATAACTCCTATATCTATAACTCCATTGTAAAATAATTTTTTTTTCTATAATAAAATAAAACATAATTCTATAAAATAATTATTAAATATGGACTTTTGAAAATTTTGTTTAAATTTGTTTTTATGAATACTTATAATTAATTTATTGTATGGATTTTCTATAAAAATTATTTGTTAAAAAGTTTGTAGAGTCAGATTTTTTTTATAATTTTTATCAAAAATATTTTTAAATATTATAAATTTAAAAGTTTATTTAAAAAAATAACTCAAAAATTATAAAACATATTCAATTTGTCAAATTTTATATAGCATTTTTTTAAAACATTTTAAATTCAATATTTCTAAATAGTAAAAATCAAAAATAAAAAAATATTAGAAATTTGATGGAGCCCAATTTTGGACTCCGCAAATCATTTGTAGTATAAAAAAATTATAAAATAGATTGTCACCATTCGATAAAGCTGTTTCATATCTCATCTGTCAGCACAGTGCAAATATTAAATAATCAAATAAATAGAACCATGG
Source organism: Ochetophila trinervis (assembly GCA_003254975.1). NCBI lineage: Eukaryota > Viridiplantae > Streptophyta > Magnoliopsida > Rosales > Rhamnaceae > Ochetophila > Ochetophila trinervis. The sequence continues at coordinate 6,652 of QANX01000558.1, forward strand.
TAAATAATAAAATACACAATCCTCTTTCTTCTAGTTCAAATTTTCTAAATTTTATTTCTTTTTTAACTTTTTTGCTTTTTATTTATTTATTATTTTACTTTCTGGGATTTACTGATGAACATAATATCTGCTTTTGGGGTTTAGTTCATTTGTTGTTATTGGGTGTCTTTAAAAGCCAATGTAGAAAAGGGAGGTTTTCTGGCTAATCTGCAACAGATTGTTTGAGTTTACCTTTTTATCACTGTTTCTGTTTGCAGTGCTGTGACATAATTTGCTGCTTTGAACACAATTTTTTTGGGAAAGGTACTCCCAGGCAGATTTTGATCCATTAGATAAAAGGAATTTTTCTTGTTCTAATTGTCTTTCATTATTTTTTCATTTGTTTCATTCATATATCATAATACTTTCATGCTAAGATTAATGTTGGGGAGTTATATACTCAACATGATTCAATAGCTGCAAAATTTAATAGGAAATAAAGCATACAAAAACTGAGTTATATTTTGATATTTTCAAAAACCCTTTTCAATCAATGTTAACGATATGAGTGATCTAATCAGGATTTAATTAGTATTGATGTATTTGGCGCTGTCTCGTATAATTAGTCAATCAGATAATTATATGTTTGTATGATTTTGTCTTGTAATTTTTCTGTGTATGTGTGTGTGTGTTTTTACTTTTGGTGAAAAGACGAATACAGACCAAAAACAAATTGGCCAAACTGTTTGTCGCATTCTAATCATTATTCGACTCCGATACAAAAGAGTGAAAGCCCTTCAGAGTTCAGACTAGGTTTCAAACAGCAAGAAACAATAAACTTTTACATTCCTATCTTGCTATAAAATAATAAAACAAAAAAACCAGAAAACCATGCTTTTCTCTCAAACTGAGAATTTTGTCCTGAAAGCTTTGTATAATTCTCATATGTTTAATTCTATAACGAGTGTATAAACTCTCAAAGAATGCCCAAATCCATTTTATTTTCTAGATAAAAAGAACGATGATAATTAAATAACATACAAAAGTTGTTTAGTACGGACCAAGGCAGATTCTACATCAAACATACATGTATGTAGAACTCAAAAAAAACTTTTACACCGTATTCACGCCAAGTAAAAAAGGATTACGCAGTACGTGAATTTCTCAGTCTTCCCAGATGTCCCACAGCACTCAAAAAAACTTTTATACCATATTCACGCCAAGTGCTTTCCAGTGTAGCAAAAACAAAGCTTTCTGAAATTGTACATATTCTACCAGAAAGTTTGGAATAAAGTAAAAAAAGAAAAGAATAGAAAGGCTCAATTTTTTTGATTTCACACCCGAAAATCATTATATTTTAATTGCTCTCAACAATTTGACCAAAAAAGAAAAGACTAGAACTAAATAAAAAAAAAAAAACTATAACTAGACAAATGACAAAGAAAGACAAATGAAGCTTTTTATACATGGACTATATATGTTGGGGTTGGACTTTGTTGATTTTCGAACACCCAAAGGGCCAAACAAAATGAATCATCCAATGGGCATTTTACAGACTTTTTTTTTTTTTAATGAATTTGTGTTTGTTTTTCATATATATGTATATGGGGCTGGTGTTTGTTTGGAAGGGTTTGAAAATATTTTCAACAGAAGAAATGATTAATTAAGCATGCATGTATCTATTCAGAAATCACATCCATCCATCCATCGCTATCAAAAGGGAAGAAAATGGAGAGATTGATGCAATGAGATTTTGACACATCATGCTCGGATTTTGAGACTGTGGCCCACCAAACAGGCTTTATATCAAATCATCAACCCCTTCAATCTGCATGCTCATGCTAAGGTCTTTCTATCTCTCTCTCTCGCTCATAGAAAGCACACGTACAACGCAAAAGCTCCTTATTGATTTGCTAATTTGGCCAATCTTTTCAATTTTTTTTATAGTTGTCAAGGCTCTTCCTAACAGTAGTTACCNTATCGATATCGGTATTTTATCGATATTTCTATCGATACCGATATTTTCATCCTTGCATATGGCTAAGATATTTATAAGCTGGTGACAAACTTGAACCCAGGACGTATGGCAGGACCTCCCAAGGGTTGAAAAGAAACACATGCTTCTAAACTAGATTTTTTTTGGGTGAATTTGCTAAACTATATTTTCTTTAGACTCTACCTACCTGATTAATATATATTTTTATTTTATCTAGAGATAAACATATAAGTTATTTTATTTATATATTTTTAGTTTTAGCACTATTGTTGAGGTGTTGAATGTCGTTCAATTTGAAACTTACTTTTTAATAAGGAGAAAGTGCCTAATAGACGTGTTAGGAAAATTCAGGTATATATCACTACTACTTTAATCCGCTAATTGATCAGATAACATTAGGATAAAACCAAATATTAAATCAGCGAAATTGGTACTAAAATAATTAACTCTTTTTTATATCAAATTCAAAAATTAATCTGCATGATTATTTTAAATTATGAAAATAAATAACATATCAAATGTTGATCTTATATTATGTGGCTGGGTAGTTGATTTTCGTGGGTGAACCAACACTTTAGGGGTCCACCTATAGTATAACCATCAAAATGGTTGGATTTGGTACAACTATGTCCATAAAATGAATAATTTGTCCATAAAATGAGTAAACATCATCTACAAATGAAGTAATATTATTCATAAATAAAGTAACATATTAATATTACTTCATTAAAAGTTTTGTTACTTCATTTATGGACAATGTTACTTTATCATAAATTTTGNTTATTTTATTATAAATTTTGATAATTTTACTTTATTTATTAACAATGTTACTTTATTTGTGGATGATGTTTACTCATTTTATGAATATAGTTATACTAAGTACAACTATTTTGATGATTGTACTGTAGGAAATCACACACTTTAGAGTGTGACCAAGGCTTTTATACTGTATTTTAATTTTATTCATGTACATGATTTTCCAACCATCCTATATTGATAATTTGGACATATAGTCGTTGTCAAAAATAAAAGTGCACAGATTTTTTTTTTGTTTTTCCTCTCTTTAGAGCATCTCTAATTATTCTTTTTATTTTTCAAAAGTTATTGTCATTTAAAAAGAAAAATATACAGTCTAATTTAAAAATCTTCTCCAATGACTCTATCTAAATAGTCTGTTAAACTTATGTGACATAAAAAAAATAGANAAAATGTCTAGAAAATTGTTTACTTCTAGAGAGTCTGTTAGACAGTCTAATTCATTAATTATATTTATTTCTATTAATTTTGATTAATTTTTAGATCATTTTTAGTTTGTTTTGAATACAACCACTGGAAATAATTTTTAGATAAACATTGTCTATTAAATAAACATTGTGCCACATAAGAGCATATCCAATGGTACTGTCCATTGGAGTCTATGTGGCAGATAACATAGAAAGAATTGATGTTTATATGGCATATGTCTATTTTATAGACAGTGAATTTTTAAAATTATTCTCTAATGGATTCTGTCTACAATGAATTTCTAGTTTATTTTATTATTTTTATTCTATATTTTCTGATTTTTTTTTAAATGAGAGAGAGAGTTTGCATTATGTCTAACAAACTCTCTACAAGTAAAAGGTTAGAGCATCTCCAATGATATTGTGGATTGCTTTAATTTTATTACCACATCATAAATGTAGAAAGATTTAAAAAAAAAAAACTCTCAAATGACTCTGTGTATTAGCTCTGTTAAGCTTATGTGGCAAAAAATAAAATAGACACTGTCAAATATACTGTCTACTTTAAGAAGATCTGTTAGACAGTGTGACTCAGCAATTAACTCTTTTTTTATTCTTTTTTCAATTATTTTAAAATTTTAAATAGATATAATTTAAAAAAAAAAATTACACATAATCTATTACTTTTATTGTAAACAGATTACATTGGAGACTACTTTTAAATATTCACTGTCTAAGAATATCTTTAATAGCTTTGTGTATTGAAATCTACATGGCACATAAAATATAAGTTTTTATTGCTTATGTGGCAAATGTCTATTTAATAGACAATGAATATTTAAAAGTAGTCTCCAATAAAATTTGTTTACAATAAAAGTAATAGATTATGTGTATTTTTTTAAATTATATCTATTTAAAATTCTAAAATAATTGAAAAAATAATAAAAAAAAGAGTTAATTGATGTCACACTGTCTAACAGACTTTCTGAAAGTAGACAGTCTATTTGACAGTGTCTATTTTATTTTTTGCCGCATAAGCTTAACAGAGCTAATAGACAGAGTCATTGGAGAGTTTTTCTTTTAAAAAAAATTTATATTTATTAGAGCATCTCCAATGATATTGTGGATTGCTTTAATTTTATTGCCACATCATAAATATAGAAAGATTTAAAAAAAAAAAACTCTCCAATGACTTTGTCTATTAGCTCTGTTAAGCTTATGTGGCAAAAAATAAAATAGACACTGTCAAATAGACTGTCTACTTTCAGAAAGTCTGTTAGACAGTGTGACATCAATTAACTCTTTTTTTTATTATTTTTTCAATTATTTTAGAATTTTAAATAGATATAATTTAAAAAAATACACATAATCTATTACTTTTATNATTGTAAACATATTACATTGGAGACTACTTTTAAATATTCACTGTCTATTAAATAGATATTTGACACATAAGCAATAAAAACTTATATTCTATGTGCCATGTAGATTCCAATCTACAGAGCCATTAAAGATGCTCTAAGATCTGGCCAATTCTAATTCTAATGAACCCGTATGTATTTTTATGGGTTTGAATTTGTGTATAACGGATTAGATTGGTAACGGATCAACCTGTTAAAAATATATTATATTAACGGATCTTAACGGCTTGATCTGTGAAAAATCCATTTAATCCGTTAAGTTTTTTATTAATTGCCTAGACAATAAAAAATTATAAGTTGAAGTGGAAGTATAATATTTGAAAAAAATAGCATATTTATGATTTATGAATAGTTACTCAACTTATATATATATATATATATATATTTCTTTTATATTTTATAAATTATATGATTATGCTGTTTTGGTTCATTATAAATATTAATTTTTAAACTTTGTAAAAATAGAAGTAAACTGATATATTAAAGCTATTTGATTAGATATGTGTTAAAAAATAATGTCTTTTAACTTTTTATTTTTTTTGTCTGTAGGTTGGACCACATATAAAATTCTATGAAAAAACTTATAATTTTAGTGCAAAATGTTGTATAAAAGCTTAAACTATAATTTTTTGTGATTATTATTTGAATCAGTATTTTTCATTTCAGTTAAATCTTATATATTTGTCGTCTTTTATATACATATATATATTTTATTTTAATTTTATGTATTTGTATAGCTGGAGCTTTCATATTCATTTTGTTGCTTCACTTTTGTTGCCATTCCAATGTTGGTTTTAAGACACAATTGATTTTGCATTTTTATTTCTCTATCTTCTTTTGCTATTTTTATCTACTATATAAATGTTGCAGTACACTATACTTTGTCTTTTTTGCTATATTTAACAAAATACACTGTATTTTGTTATTTTTTTAATATGTATTAAATATATTATTCTAATTTTTATTATTGATTTATAAAAAAAAATATGAGAATTATATCATTTATACTTATGTTTTATTATATTATCTGTTTAACTATTAATAAATATTTTCTATTAATTTATAATTAANTGCAATTGTAATTTTTTGTCACATTCTAAACTATTTAATCTCATATGAAAAATAATAAAAATTACACAGTATTTGTGTAATACGTGTCAAAAATGCTATGACGCTTAACTTAGTATTTGAAAAAAGATAATGTATTTTTTAAATTAAATAGTAATTCTAAGAATAATTGTTGTGTAAAAATAGTTTAAGTATGTTTCTAAATAATTATAGTGCTAAGCGTATTCAAGAATATAGAATTATGTATGTTTTAAAATATCATTTACTTTTAGCTTTCACATTTTACTTATAGCTTATGTGTTTAAATTCTTTAAATGATAATTAATTTTCATGATTATCGAATTAATTGTATTTGAAATAGTTATAATTGGCGTTTCACCTTATTTAAACACTTTAAAACGTTTCAGAAATAACGTTTGGGCTTCCTGAACAAGTATTTAAAATGCTTCAGATAGTTATGAGGAATGCACGCGTTCAATATCCATCAGATAGTTCCGAATGAGACGCATGTTTAATATGCTTCGGAAACATTTTTCATCCCTTAATGGCTCAGACTTTTTGGCCTCTTAATATGCTCGGAAATTCAAAGTAATTACGAATGTCCGAAACTTTAATTACTCCCTCAAAAAGTTAATATATATACTCCCTTGGAAGATTAATGTATTCACTCTTTTGAAAATGTTAATGTCTTCATTCTCTCAGAAAGTTTAGTATTTTCACTATCTCAGAAAGTTTAGTGTATTTACTCTCTCGAAAAATTTTAATATCTGTACTCTACTATTACAGACAATCTCTTGACAAGTTTTCATATATGCACTCCATTATCGCAGACAACCGAGGCTTACATTCGAAAAACATCAAAGACTAGTATTTAAATATAAAATAGTATCTACAATATTCATTTTTTCTTTTTAAATCGATATATTCATTTAGAAGTACAATCAAAACTTTGGTTAAAATGTCGTACAAATTAAATATTTACATGTAAAATATGATACTTAAAAGAGTATGATACTAAGGGTTTTCTTTTGGGACATTTTTTATAAAATAAAAACCAAGTTTTTTTTTTTTAATTGAATGCCGAGTTGAATCCATTTTGAATATATTACATGTAGAATATGACACTTAAAGAGTATGATACTGAGGTTTTTTATTTTTTTTTTGAGATATTTTGGGCAAAAATTTTTTTTTGAGATATTTTTTTTTTAAAATCGAATGACTAAGTTGGATCCATTGGAATCGAATGATCCAGTTAGGATTGAACTAGACTTGTACTTCGTCCTTTGGAACTAAAAGAGTTGACTTTTTAAGAAGGAAACAAAACCCAAAACCCAGTGACCACCTCTCCCATATCAGAGCTTCAAGTTATTTTACGATACTGCCCTTGTGCTGTAACGGGTTAAATTTATTTATTTGAAAAAAAGGGGAATAAGAAGAGCTTGAAGCGTGTGGATCGAGAGCGATCGCCCTGCGGATCGCGCGTGACGACAACGTGAAATCACCCCGCCGCCCTCCACCTACGGCGCTTTGTAGTGCGAGTCAGCCCCTTTCTTTATTTATTATTTTTGCCCTATGGCACTGGCCGCGGTCCACCTCCTCTTATGGTGCGCAGTACGCACCACCTCACACCACCGCTCCGTATCGTAGCCCTGATTACAATAATCGTGTCTCTGTGCACTCAGTCCAATAATGCCATCACGTAATAGTACGTCCCTGATCTTGACACGTCTACATCCTCAGTGGGCTCCATAAAACACATGTCGACCTCACATGTTTTATTGCTGAGATAAATTTTGTATGCCTCTTGGGCCGTTGGATTAAACACATTTATGATCTTCATGGTGTTGCACTCATGAATGAAAAGACTCATAATTTCTCCGTGCCAAAATATATTTGCCTTTATTTTTTTTTTTATATATTTCTACGATATTTTTGTTAAAAAATTTATGTTAATTTTTTCAAAATTTTATAATTTTTATAGAAATATTTAAAATATTCATAAAAATTTCTCATATATCCATAAATTTTTTAAATTTTTTTTAAAAAAATATCAATTAATTTTTTTAATTTTTTAATAAGAATTTTTTATAGTATTAAAATTATAATAAATTTTAAAATGATATATTTTCAAATAATAAGTATAAGTACAATCATAGATGGAAAAATAAAAAAATTTGACAAAATTTTGCAGAAATTTATTTATTTTAAGTGTTGGATATTATTTCCTACTCTAAAAAAAAGATAAATTTTTATAATTCTGTCAAATTTTTTGAAATTTTCATGGAAATTAGAAAAATTTTAAAATATTGATATTTTTTATAAAATATTTGAGTATTTTTTAAAATTATAATTATTTATTGATGATATATTTTAACTAATGCCATATAATTAGGTGAATTGAAAATTGAAACAATTAGAAAAAAAAATGTAAAACAATGATTATAATTTTAAAATAAAAAAATAGTTATAATTTAAAAAAAAAATATTATTTTGGCATAAATTTTCAACAAGTTAAAAAAATTATTTGATTAAAATTTTAAAACTCACATCATCTAATCATATAAAATATAATTTATTCCGTAAATTACATACAATTATAAACTTGTATTATTTTTTTATATTGTAATCATTTTTTTCTACTAATATAATTGCTCAGTAAAAAATCAAGCATCCATCATTTAGTATTCAGTAAAAAAACCAATGATGAAAATGAAAGCCATTTTAAAGCAATTGAAATAATAAAAAATGATTACAATTTTGAATATAAAAATATAATATGCTTCCATATAAAAATAAAAAACCGGTATTAATTTATTTTCAATTAATATCTATCATTTAGTCTTCAAGTAATAACTCATGGATACATTATCAAACTCAACCACCAGGAGTTAGCAGTTATGAACAAAGTCAATTAATGTCATATCCATATCATGACTATCATCAAAGACAATCATATGAAATATTAGATATACATGGTTAGCATGTTAACAATTGCATGCAAAACTATCAAAGAGATGTGCATTTTGATCAATATTTCTCTCAATACACAATTAAAAATGAGGATGAGAAAGATAGTGAAAATTTTCAACCGCTAAGAAATTCTATGTGGTATTGACTTATATTTAAGTAATTATATTTTTGTATTATTATTCTGATTAATGAATAATTCATTACTTAATTAATAATATTTTTGTTCATATCAGTGAGTACTATAAATTTATTAATTATGATAAATATGATTTTCATTCAATATTTTTTTCAATTTTTATAGTTAAATTGATAAAGTATATAATAAATAACATATCCTGAAGTTTCATTAAAAAAATTTCATATTTTTTCTTTAAAATTTCCTATCATTTTTTTCGTATTTTTATCGATATCGGTATTCTGTCGATATTTCCATATTTTTAACATTCGATATTTTCATCAATACCGATATTTTCATCATTGGGTACAATATGAATATATTATTTTTAAAGTTATAATTTTTTGTTGTTATCAAATTGTAATAATTGTTTTGTATTTTTGTATGTTTTTTAATAGTTTCATCATTATTATGTAATAGTATACTAGTAATATAATATAGATGAATTTTGTTATTTGGAATGTATTAGGCGGAGGGAAAATATAGACTTTTGATGTAGAACATAACAATATAAATATTAACAATAACATGTAATACATGTAATATTAGATCAATATGGTTAGCATATTAATAATTACATATAAAATTATCAAAGAGATATATTTTTTTATCAATATTTTTCTCAATATGAGAATAACAAATTTAATCATTAACAAATTTTATGTGGTATTAGTCATATTTAAGTAATTATGTATTTGTATTATTATGTTAATAGGATGTTAATAGGTTTAGTTAAGGTTAATTGTTTTGTAGTTATCGTATTTTAGCCTAAAATTATCATGTAATAATAATATTTTTGTTACAGTTAACCAGTGTTATAAATCTCTTGATTATGATATTCATGATTTATATTCAATGTTATTTTAACTTTTATAGCCTAATTAATAAAGTATTTAATAAATAAGCATATCCTAAAATTTTATTAATTTTGTTTATAATTTTCGTAATTTTTTTTGAATTTTTATCTATATTGAAACATTTGTATTTCAGTATTTTTAACTTTGATATATACTAATTTTTTCATCTTTGGTTGCGTTACATACACTAGTAATACCGAGATTTTCCAATTCTTTTATGTTTTCTTTATTTTTTAATATTTCGATGTTACATGTTTTGGTCACCATATTTCAACTTGTTATAAAAAAGTCTTATCATTGCTCAAAAAATAAATAAAGAAAATTGAAAAGTTAAAACAAAAAGTCTTTAAAATAAAATAAAAAGAAATTATTCTCACTTGCACTCATATATATATCAATTTGGACAATAAAGGTATGAAACTCCAAAAAAAAATGATGGTTAATAATAATTTTTATAAAATAGTATTTTATTTGTAAAGTAATATTTATTTTATAGCATTTGAAAGTGTAGTTTAATTGTAGGAGTCAGCCGAGCTTTTAAATATGCGAATACGGAAATTGAAGTTCGAGTATTAGTAGCCGTCTTTAGACTCAAGTGCTCATCTTCGCTGCTACTGCACGAGAATGAGAGAGTTTCTAGTAACATGGGCTTCCAGTGTGGACTCCTACTAAATTAAAAAGACGCCATAGTTTGACCCACTCGCTAGATAACTTCTGGGTCTATAATTCCGCTACAAGTAGATATTTTTTTTCTATAAAAAAATATTTATTTATAATAAATAATATTATTTTTCGTAATGCATAACATTATATATAAAAATAATATTATTTTACAATAAATAATATTTAAATTTATAATAGATAATATTTTTTAAAAATTTCAATGAAACTTTAAAATAAAATAAAAAATTACTATAAAAGTTCTGTAAGGATCATCGGCAAAATAGATAGTTTGATACATGGTGCTCAAATTCTCTTCGACATAAAACAGAAAATGTAATTCACCAAAAAAACATAATAATAAAACAAAAAAAGTAGTGCATCTGTTTTTTAGTGTCGATAACATAATAATAGGTGCTTTCGATGATTGTCATTTGAAATTTTTTTAATTGGTATGTTTTTCATATTTATATTTATATTTAAAAAAAAATTAATTTAAAGTTCAGTTGGCATATCTCTCATATTTATATTTATAAAATTGTGAGTCCGAATATTTTCCGATTTAAATTAGAGTTTTTTTATATTTTTTTGTGAAATAAATAAAATGAGTGCTTTTCGATGGTTATTTTTCGTTGGAATTGATTCTTTAATACCAAAAGTTGATCTGCCTTGGCATCAAATTTTTTTGTTAAACGTGGATTGTCATTAGTTTTTGTAAACGTATTATTTGTTATTAGAGTGACGATTACCATTTTACCATGGATTCAAAAGCCTATGTGACAATTTAATTAGATATTTTACATTTGAGGGGTTATTTTTATCTTTTATGACCAACCAGTTCGGTTAGATGAAGGGCTCTTTGCTTATTGTCCTCAATACTAGGGGTGGGCAAAACTGAATCAAACTGTTCAAACCGAACCAAACCGTTGCTTTTGGTTCCGTTTGGTTTGGTTTGTAGAAGAAAATAGTTTGGTTTGGTTTACTATGTTAAAAAACCGTCATTAATGGTTATTAAACCAAACCGGACCAAACCGTTTATGAATGGTTTAGTTTGGTTTGGTTTGAATGGTCTTAATGGTTTGGTTTGGTTTGTTGTTAAACTAAACCGCCATTTATGATTTAGTCTGAATTTTTATAAAAAACCAGACCAAACCAGACCGCGCCCACCCCTACTCAATACTACCCATTTTTAATATTAAACAAACAAACAAAATTATAAATGCTGCAACGTACAGTTTATCTAAACTAAATTACTATTCTGTTTCACTGTTTTTTACATATACCAACCATGTGAAATGAGAAAATCTCGTCCCACATCAAATGAGAAAGATGCCTACTTTTGTCTTCGGTTCTATATTGACACTTATGCAAATATCTAACTACAACCAAAGACTAAAATAAATTAGAAGAAGTGAAACAGCGTAGCTTAATTTTAAAAAATTGAAAAAAATATATATACATATATATATATATGTGTGTGTGTGTGTGATGATGGGCCGAAAAGTTTGGGTTATAGATCAGCCACAATCGGATGTGCGACTAGAGATAGCCCGAAAGCTGTTCCCGTACTCGCCTCTGTAATTTTCTTTATAACGTGCATAGAGTAATTAATTTCCTCTATGTGGGATAATAGTCTGACAAGCGTTGAAGTTATAATTATCTTTCTTATTAGCACTATTCGCATAAGCTTTCCCCGAGGTTGATTCACTTCTCCCTCGATTGATTCCAACTTTATATCCTAACTTAATTATTTATCTAAATCTGGGACATATATCGCTAGGATTTTGAAAGGTGTAAGCAAAATTTTATCTGAACAAAGGAGTTTTTTTTTTCTTTTCTTTTTTTCAGCACTATAAATGGGTATGAAAATCCATGAAAATTATATCAATCAATTTGAATCTGAAAGTACCCAATGGAAAACAAATAAAGATATTGGAAAATCAAATCAATCAACTACTTTGCGTTTGGTCAATGCCTGAAAGGCCAGTCAGTTAATAATGATGCCATTTTCAGAGAAAAGACGTGCGTATTTTACTTACAGCTATGGGTTCACTGTGTCTCAATTTATTATTATTATTATTATTATTATCTTTTGTTAATTTTGAAGTGTTAAAATTTAAATTTAGGGTCATTTCCGGCAAAGAGAAGCTCAATATTTTTTTGAAAGAAAGAATAGAATCTCAATGTTATCTGGTATAATTACCATCACAAACAGAATTGGTATGTTTTTATTTGGTATTTTTTATCGCACTGATCGAATTTGTCAATAATCCAAATTTAATATTTATAAACAACTTACTTGTGTCATCATTAATTTATGTAGGTACGAAGACTTTATAATCACACTTTCGATACATTTTATTAGGTTAAGCAATTTCGGTTTTAAATTTTAGGGGCAATCAATTTAAGCTTTAAAGATTTTAAATATATATAAATTAATCCAACTAGACTATCTTTTTAGAAAGTGAAGTGCACATGTTAAATATGTGAATTAAAATTAATTGCAATTAGCATTTTAAATTTTTTAAATTGTGCAATTTAGATTTTTATATTGTGTAATTTAGATTTTTAATTTTTTAAATAATTATAAATTAGTTCAATTTTACTATTACAGTAGACAAATTTATAACAATGTAAATGTGACAAGCACGCAATCTTTTTTTTTCTTTTCCTAATTTGCAATATCATGAATAATATTTTATGATTTATTCAAGTTATAAAACTGATATAATTTTGCTGTTTAAAATTTGTATGTTAGCTTTGGATATGTAGTGATTATCTATTCACTATAAATGATGCTGGCAGTGAATAGCCTAACCATGCTGTTCCATGGCATGTAATGACATGTTTGTTAGTTTACTATGTCATTTGTTTCAAATTAAAAAATAAAATAGGTTATTTGCTTATCATGTGCACCCCGTTAGCATGTTATCAATTAAATTGTAAAATTAAACTAATTTGCACTAATTGAAAAAATGAGAGCCCAAATTGCACAGTTACAAAGTTGAAAGCCTAAATCACACGAATACTAAATTATAATTAACTCTAAATTACATATTTATCATGTGCTGAATATTAACAATTTGTCTAAAAAAACTATTCAATTTGACTAATTAGCATAAATTTACAAATTTTAAAGCTTAATTAATCAAATATAAAATTTAGAACCGAAATAGTAAAACTCTAAAAATTTAGATACTAAATTATAGTTAACCTAACTTTATATCGTGGATATAATCACTACTATAGAAAGTAGCTATTGACGACGGCCATACTTTTATATAGACGTCGGTTGAAAAAGAAAGCCGTCGTTGATAAAATAAGACGACGGTTAAAAAACATCAACGACGGTTTTAACTGTAACCGTCGTCTAAAGTTACATCAAAGACGACGGTTACTTCAACAACCGTCGTTGATAAAAGACTAAAATACACGTGGCAGCAACGTTGTGGCTACGTGTATGTTGAAGAGTATAGACGACGGTTCCTTAGGAACCGTCGTCTAAAGTTACATCAAAGACGACGGTTACTTCAACAACCGTCGTTGATAAGCTACGTGTATGTTGAAGAGTATAGACGACGGTTCCTTTAGGAACCGTCGTTGATAAAAGACTAAAATACACGTAGCAGCAATGTTGTGGCCACGTGTATGTTGAAGAGTATAGACGACGGTTCCTAAAGGAACCGTCGTCTATTGTTAACTTATCGACAACGTTGTCGTCCATACTTTGTGTATACCTGGCCTGGGTACCCTGAAAAAAAAAATTCAAAAAACCAAAAGACGACGGTTTTAGCTTGGAACCGTCGTCTTTACCCGAAAAAAAAAAAAAAAAAAAAAAAANAAAAATGACGGGCTTGACTCTAGACCCGTCGTCTTTATCAAAACGGCGTCGTTTTGTAGCCGTGTTATTTGGGTAAAGACGACGGGCCTAGCTTTTGTCCGTCGTTTTTAACTCAGTGTTTTGTTCTTTACTCGCTTCTTTCTCTCTTATTTTTCCTCACTTCTTTAGAAACCCTAAAACACCCGCCGCTGTTTGCTCATCTTCTCCACTATGGTCGCCGTTTGCACATCTTCTCCACTGTGGTCGCCATTCCTCCTCTTCTCCATTTGGTCGCCGTTCCTCATCTTCTCCACTGTGGTCGCCGTTCCTCATCTTCTCCATTGTAGTCGGATTACTTCTTCATTTCACATAATATTTGTGATTTTTAACCCAAAAACTTTAAGGTTAGTGCTCGTCAATCTATTTAAATTGTTTTTAACATATATGAAACCCGATGATATGTATTAAACTTGATGATATATATGAACTACCCGTGTATATATTGTGTGAAAAATTGTATATGAGAGTTTTAGTTTAATTAGTAATTTTGTATAAGAGTTTTGTAATTAGAATATATTTAATAT